>CM038677.1:838459866-838654885 GCA_021605205.1 Aegilops longissima
ATGGACGGCCGGGTTGTTTGGGCGTTGTGGTGAAGCTGGACGTGAGCATGAGAATAGGGGTAGTTGGTGGCGTGAGTGGTGCATGGTGGTTGTGGCGGCATGTACCATGGAGTGTCGAGTCCCTGTATAAATGGTTTCCTTTTTGAGTGAATGGAAAAATGGCTGTGAGGGCCGAGAGAAACATGTAGCCACGGTGTGCCACTAGGAAAGTGTCTTTGGCAAAACCATTGTGATCCTTCTTCCTTGGTGAAGTGTGTACGTGTGTGTGTTCCCCTGGTATGTGTGCGTTCACGTGTTTGTGCGAGACAAACCATGAAGGAGAGAAGAGAGAGTTGTGAGGAAGAAGAAGAAGGGTGCTGCGGCGAGGAGGAGGCGCCAACATAGATGAATAGACAATACACCATTAGTCATTAGATCTTTGATTGTAATTGCATAAGCAACTGTCTCCTAATCGATTTATTGTATGGATGCATGCGAGCGGATGCATTCTCGTCTTTGCCGTGGTGGAATGTTCTGTAGTTCGTTCCCGTCGCGTGCAAGGGAATCGTTGCCGCCGCGACTGATGTCGCCATTCTGTAGTTCTATTCGGGTCTCATTTCAGTGAAAAGATCAATGTTCTCATAGCAATGAAAAGATCAATTATAGAATAAGTAGTGGACTCATTTGTTCATTGTCATTGCAATCTGGAGTAGTTAAGACATCAAGAATAAGGGACGAGGCGATTAGAAATGGAAAAGGTGCCTGTTCCGGAGACATCCCACTCGAGCAACAGGTGCCCACGCGGCAACAGCGAAGGATACATGCAGCTGCAGGGCAGCCGCCTAGCGGTCGTTGATTTCTAACAGGTACGTCGGGGGTGCCACAGGCTTGACGGTACGACAGACGGACTCTTGGGAGCTTGATGGCATGCGGAGGAGCCAGACGACACGTTGGCATGCTGGGAGCTTGACGACGTGCGGAGAGGCTCGACGGCATCCTCAGCATGACGACATTCGGAGGGGCTCGACGGCACGTCGGCATCTTGAGAGCATGACGATTCATCACTGCCTGTCGAATAACTGCTTGCCAGAAAAAACACACACATAACTTTAGCTAGTTGGCTAGCTTTGCTTAACAAAGAATAAGTAGTACATAGATAAATTGTGTACTTTGGATCATAGAAGGCGTATATCTCTGGCACGCTTGGACATACGGTCTTGGTTTCGTCATTGGTAATTTGAATCCTTCTAAGCTGGGAATCCCCCAGCCCATAGTGGGCCATGAACAGCCAGGCGAAGGTGATGAGCTCCCCTCCTCTGCTCAACTGCGTCTTGTGCATCTCCACCCTCGATTTGCCAGCGGCGTAAAGAAGGAGCCTTGTCCACATGTGTACCAACCCCTCCAATGCTTCCTTGCTTGGCTTCATCCTCTCCAATACTTCCTTGCTTGGCTCCTTCCCTTCCTCCTTGACCATCAGATCTTCCTCGATTACTCTAGGATCCACCTGATATCTCTCCAGCGTAGCTTCCGCGCTAATATTGAGTGGCAGCATGGAAGGGTGAGTAACCAAAAGGTACATCATGTAGTGGGATAGCTTTCGGCATACCTCCACCATACCAGCATTATTAGCCTCCATGTCTGACGGAGGAGGATATTTACTTAAGTGTAGCTCAGTCAGCATATGCATTTCCGAAATACCACAACCAAAATCAGTAACTAAATCAGTTTCTGTTCTTGTCAACAGCGGTTGAATACTTTGCCATTCTCGGCGTCCCTTCTTGTGTGGGGTTTTTTTAGTGGGGGAATCTCCAATGGGGAATTCATCATGTAAAAGACATATCTCCTTTGCAACACACTCCATCATCATCTTATCCACATTCACGTACTCGGTGTCTAACAGCTTGCTCATCCAGAATATATTTTTCTTTTCGGCACAGAACAAATACATAAATAACCTTTTAACCACAGTCATGACTCGTTGCTTGCATGTCCTTGGCCGCAGATCGTTGCCAGTCAACCAGCTTCGAAAGTTGTACTGTCCCATCAAATTTGGCCAGCGTTGATTCTTCTCCGGCCATCCAATATTAGTGGAAAAAATAAACCAGGACAATTTGGCAAGCCTGTTGCACTTTTTAACCTTCAACCATGCCCATGTCCATGGTGACATCATGAAAACAAACATCGCACAGACTTCTAGTAAAAAACCTCCAAAAAATAGTGTATAAGTGATTGCAGTGTCGCCTCTACTATACCTCCGTTTATCGTCTGCGTGGAAGAGAGCAAAAGAGACAAAAAAAGATATCTGAGAAATGCATCTAAGTATGATGACACTCCTTTGTTGACGAGGAATAGGACTCAACTCACACCACTTCCATTCATCTGATGCTGCATATATACAGTTTACAGGAGCAGTTCAGAGAGAACGTGTGAGAGCCACTAGCTCCACTAACCCACGATGCAAAGCACGTCTCAGTGAGAGAGAGATCATGCGGTGACTACGCATACATACACATACCAATACGTATTCTGCTAACACCCCCCCGCAGTCTTGACGTCGATGGTCGAGACGCAAAGACTGGAACGGAACTCTCGGAAAATGTCCGTAGGCAGCCCCTTGGTCATGACATCCGCGAACTGTTGACGTGTAGGAACATGCAGAACACGAAATTGGCCGAGCGCCACCCGTTCACGGACAAAGTGGATGTCGAGCTCGACGTGCTTGGTGCGCCGGTGATGCACTGGGTTGCTGGAGAGGTAGACCGCCGAGACATTGTCACAGAAGACAAGTGTGGCGGACGAGACGGGACAGAGGAGCTCCCCGAGCAGCTGACGAAGCCAAACGCACTCGGCGACCGCGTGGGCAACGCCACGGTATTCGGCCTCGGCGCTGGAGCGCGACACCGTCGCCTGTCGCTTGGAGGACCAACTGACGAGCGCGTCACCGAGGAAGATGCAGTACCCGGAGGTCGAGCGGCGGGTGTCGGGGCAGCCGGCCCAATCCGCGTCGGTGTACGCGCGAACGTCGAGGGCGGGGGAGGCACGCAGGTGGAGCCCCAGGGCGGTGGTGCCCCGAACATAGCGGAGCACGCGCTTGAGCAGCGTGTGGTGGCACTCCCGGGGATCGTGCATATGCAGGCAGAGCTGTTGGACAGAGTACGCGAGCTCCGGACGGGTGATTGTCAGGTACTGGAGTGCACCAGCCATGCTGCGATAGGCGGTGGCGTCGGAGACGCGCGGTCCATCCGCCGCGGGCAGCTTGGCCTTGGTGTCAATCGGCGTGGCGCACGGCTTGCAATTGTCCATTCCGGCACGCTCCAGCACATCGTCCGCATACTGTTCTTGCGAAAGGAAGAAGCCTGCAGAGTTGCGGGTGACACGGATGCCCAAGAAGAAGTGCAGCGCCCCGAGGTCCTTCATCGCGAACTCGCCGGTCAGCTGGTCCACGACATGGCGGAGGAGCGCTGGAGTCGAAGCAGTGAGGACGATATCGTCCACGTACAGCAGCAGGTAGGCAACAGCAGCACCGTTGGAGTAGACGAACAGAGAGCTGTCGGAGCGGGTGGCAGCGAAGCCAATGCGCGCGAGGAAGCCGGCGAAGCGTTGAAACCAAGCCCGCGGCGCCTGTTTGAGTCCGTAGAGGGACTTGGACAGGCGGCAGACGTGGTCCGGTCGAGCCTCGTCGACGAAGCCCGCCGGCTGGAGACAGTAGACCTCCTCGGAGAGGGTGCCGTGGAGGAAGGCATTCTTCACGTCCAGTTGGTGTACTGGCCAGGCACGTGACGCAGCGATAGTGAGCACCGTCCGGATCGTGGCCGGCTTGACCACGGGGGAGAAAGTCTCGCCATAGTCGATCCCAGCGCGCTGGTTGAAGCCCCGGACCACCCACCTGGCCTTGTAACGCTCAAGCGAGCCATCCGCACGGGTCTTGTGCCGGAAAATCCATTTTCCGGTGATGACATTGGCCCGCGGCGGCCGGGGAACCAACTCCCAGGTGTTGTTGCCGACGAGTGCCGCGAATTCCTCGCGCATGGCGGCGAGCCAGTTGGGGTCGCGTACCGCGGCGCGAACGGAGCGAGGGACCGGCGACACGTCCGCGGGAGTGGTGGCGAGGCAGGCGTAGTCGTTGGCGTACCGGAGGTTGGGGCGGAATATGCCGGCGCGCGCGCGGGTCACCATGCCGCGCGGGGCGGCGACGGGTGGTGTAACAGCCGCAGGAGGGCCAGGCACCGCGCCTGATCGCGAGCTGGCGGCCTCGCTTGAACCAGAGCCACGAGATGAAGATCCGGCGGTGGAGGTTGAAGCAGTGGAGCGCGCGAACGACGGCGACCCCTCCGGGCCGCTCGATGAAGATCGGACGGCGGGGCTTGAAGCGGGGGAACCCGCGAACGACGGCGACGCCTCCGGGCCGCTTGATGAAGATCGAACGGCGGAGTTCGTATGGGCGGCGTTCGCGGGCGCGGGAGCCGCGCTGACGCCGGCCGAGTCGCGAGCAATCTGCAAAACGGACGGCGAGCAGTAGGTGACCGGTGCAGGGTTAGACGGCGGGACGGCTGCAAAGGGAAAGGTTTCCTCATCGAAGCGGACATGACGGGAGGTGAGAACACGCCGGGTTGTGGGATCGAAACATCGGTAGCCGCGGTGGTCGGTAGAGTAGCCGAGGAACACGCAGGCGATGGAACGAGGTTCGAGTTTATGGCGGGCGGTGGCGGAGACGTTGGGGTAGCAGAGGCAGCCGAACACACGCAGCGAGGCGTAGTCCGGTGCGGTGCCTAGTAGCAGCTCATGGGGTGTGCGGGGAGAGCTAGCTCGACAAGGCCGGCGGTTCATCAAGAACGTGGCCGTGTTCAAAGCTTCAGCCCAGAAGCGCGAGGGCATGGAGGCATGGAATAGGAGGGAACGCACGCTGTCATTGAGCGTACGCAAGGTGCGCTCGGCCTTGCCATTTTGCTGGCTGGTGTATGGGCATGAGAGGCGAAGCACCGAGCCATGGGAGGCGAGGAGAGCGCGGACAGCGGCATTGTCAAACTCTCGGCCATTGTCAGTTTGCATGGCAAGGACGGGTAACTGAAACTGAGTACGAGTATAAGCATAGAACTCGACGAGAATGGGGTAGACGTCAGATTTGCGATGTAAGGGAAACGTCCATACATAATGGGTATAATCGTCAAGGATTACAAGATAAAACTCGTAGCCAGAAATGCTTACAATAGGAGATGTCCAAACGTCTAAATGCAGCAACTGGAAGGGAAATGAGCTACTGGTGGTGGATGAAGAGAAAGGCAGCCGCGTGTGTTTGCCAAGGCGACACGCACGGCAAGAGTGTGGCGCAGACTTGGAGCAGTCGAACGCAAGGCGCCGGAGCGATCCATCATGCGAATGCCCGAGGCGTTGATGCCAAAGACCGACAGAGGCAGTGCCAGCGAAGTGCTGAACCCGACGCGTCGGAGAGCCACCAGCAACGGGGTACAGGTCGCCGGTGGAGTCAGAGCGCAGAATCACCATCCGGGTGCGGCGGTCCTTAACAGAAAAGCCAAACTCATCAAATTCAACAGTGATTGGATTGTCACGGCAGAGTTGTCGAACAGAAAGAAGATTCTTTATGAGGGAGGGAGAGACGACCACGTTACGAAGAAGAATAGGTGATGTGCCAGTGATGATAGACCCGGTGCCAACGTGCGTGATCGGCAGGTGGTCACCGTTTCCAATGATGATAGATGCAGAAGTGGAAGATGGACGCAAAGAGGAGAGTGTACCGGGGTTCGCGGACATGTGTGCTGTGGCACCCGTGTCGAGGTACCAGTCGGAGTTGCTCCCGGACGAGGAAGGGCCGGCGGTGGCGCTGTGCAGCGCCGCCTGTAGGGACGCCATGTCCAGAGCCTGGTTGGGCGCGGCCGCCGTGCCAGGAGCAGCACCGTATGGTGGAGGAGCCGCGAAGCCGGGGTAGGAGCCGCCGCCGTAGCCGTACGGGTTGGGGTAGGGCGGCGCCATGGCCATCATGGCCTGCTGGTGTGGAGTTCCGGGACGCGGCCCAAGTACGCCGGAGCCGGGAGCGCGCCACGGCATAGGCCATGCTTGGACGAGGCCGGTCCAGGAGTTCGCGCCCGGCGCCGGGGCAGGCAGGGACGGTGCCCGTGGTGAAGGCGGGGCAGGCGATGACGAGGAAGAGGCCCCCCCGGTGCCGCGGCCACGCTTGCGTGGACGGCCACGGCCACGGCCGCCCGACGGAGCAGAGTCAGGTGCGGGCGGGGCGGGCGCAGGGCCGGATGAGCGTGCAGCGTAGAGAGCATGGGCAGCCTGCTGACGTGCCGACTGCTCGGCGCGGTGCTCCTCCAGGAGAAGGAACGAGCGCGTCTGGAGGAAGGTGGGCAGCGGCACGCGCGCGGTGATGTGTGGGATGGCGTTGTGGTACTGGCGGTTGAGGCCGCGGAGGAGGTGGAAGACTTGGCGCGTCTCCGTGACGGGCTGTCCTAGATCGCGCAGTTGGTCGGCGTAGAGCTTGAGCTTGGTGCAGTATTGCATGACGGTGAGGTCGCCCTGCACAACCGCGTGGTACTCGGCGTCAATGTAGACCGCACGAGACAGCTGATTTGCCCGGAAGATGTCGTCGACGGCCGTCCAGACGGAGAGCGCGGTGTCTTCTGGTTCCATCACAGCATCAAGCAGCTCGGGGGAGATCGTCGCGTACAGCCAGTGGACGACGGCATGGTCGGCCATCACCCACTCTGGGTCAGGGGAGTACGCAGCAGCGGCGGCGTCGACGTGGTCGCGCAGGCCGAACATGCCAAGAACTGCATCGAAGTGGCGGCGCCACTGAGCATAGTTCCCGGCGGTGAGGTCGAGGACGACGGGGACGTGGCGGCGGATGTCCACGGTCTGGAGAACCGAGGAGGCAAGGGCCGTCGGAGCGGGCGCGGCAACCGGCGCCGCTGGAGCGATGCGGAGGGGCGCCGGCGTGGCTGCGTCTGGAGCAGAAGTGGCAGGGGGCGGCGGCTGCAAAGGAGCGCCGGCGTCGCCGTCGCCGTCAGCGAGGGAGGAGGGTGGGGTCTGAACTGGGTTGGTGTCCATGGCAGCAGCGGAAAGGTTGGCGGAGCTCTGCCCAAAGGGATTGTGCAGGTCTTGCTCAGGTACCATGTTGACGAGGAATAGGACTCAACTCACACCACTTCCATTCATCTGATGCTGCATATATACAGTTTACAGGAGCAGTTCAGAGAGAACGTGTGAGAGCCACTAGCTCCACTAACCCACGATGCAAAGCACGTCTCAGTGAGAGAGAGATCATGCGGTGACTACGCATACATACACATACCAATACGTATTCTGCTAACATCCTTGTTCTTAGCACAACAGCCTTAGTGTAGAGATCGTCATACATCATGCCAAGTTCAAGCCTCACCACCTTGAGCATTTTGTCCGGGTCTCGTAGTGTGTCTTCACTCAAGGGGCTTGTGGCAAACAGGCTGCTCGCTGAAAATATACCAAGAATATATGGCATCGAATCTAGGGCAGCACAAACAATGCTAGAATAGCCAACATCTACGACATTGATTTCTTCAGGAAATAGTTTGATGTAATGATGCCCAGTTGAGCTCTCGAGGCTTCCACACTTGAGAGACCATGTTCTTTCTCCATACTTGACAACTCCAGCAACAAACACAAAGATACCTGAGACTAGAAGCTCCACGTTGTGCCTTCCAATGGACTTCCAGAAAACATATAGAGCTAAGAGAACTTGCACCACCAGATTCAACAAATGCCTCAACCACAAGTTGTTGTCCTCCATGGCAAAAGCAGTAATGGTGTCCTGCCCACCAAGATGGATGAGGAGGAATGGTGCCCAAAAGAAAGCCAGTAGTTGCATGTGCCTTTCAGTGGTGGTGATATCCTCATGTCGTGAGAGAAGGCCAAGGGCATAAACTGCTACTAAGTCTGCCCCCAAGTAAGCTGCCCAAATGGAGAGCCTTAGGAACCCGCTGGTGCCATTGCGCCGAAGGCTACCAGTAAAGAAGAGGAACAATTGTAGTGTGAAGCTGAGGAGCACAAGTAGCTGGATTTCCCACTCACTGAATAGTTTGATCAAACTCTCAATCGGATGCATATTTCATTTATCTTATATCGCCTGATGCATACAACAATAAATTAAATTTTGCAAAATAGCGAAATCCTTCTTCGTGCACTACCTCTAGTTCAAAATAGAAGTCATTTCAGCTTTTTACATGCACAACAAGAAAGTAGCCTATACACGTCTTTGTTTTTTACATTATTTGTCCCCCTGCTAATTATACCCACGTTATACCCTGTCAGCACTAAAAGAATGTTTTCTAGAAGGCCTATGCTGCTGCTAGAAACGGCTTGGGTTACATATAAAATATGAGCTCCATGCTATTCAACTATAGATTTCAAATGACATGTCTAAAATATAATACTAAATTAGTGTACAACATGGAAGAAATTTAAATTTACCTTTAGATGTATATTAACTAAGTTTAGAGATAAATTAAGCGCATCTAAATTTGAGTTCCACACTCTAATTAAATTTTGAATCAAAATAAAAAATAAATGTATCGAGATATTAAAATATAAAGATATACAAATAATTAAAATAAACTCAAAATTGAAATCAAATTCAGAAGATTATGCCTTGAGATTTGGAAATAACACTAAATTAGCAATAAATCAAAGCAATAACAAAACTAAAGTCAAATTCATATTACAATAATTTTCTACCATAAGTAAAACATAACTAGAATACTTTTGGACATATAAACTTACTAATTTAGTGCATACATACAGGCTAAAAATCATAAATAGAATTAAATGCAGAATCTCTAAGATTTAAATTGCAACAAAATATTTAAGGAGAACAGAAATATGTTTTGAACAAAAATTTAAATACTGAATATAGAAAAACATAAATTCATGTTTCTAGTCACCTTGGGAAAGTATGTTTTTTATGAGAGCCTGTTTTGCAGAAAAATGCAGAAAAATGCTAGAAAAGAGCCCTTAGGGAAAGACATCATAGAAAACAATGGAATTTTATGATTATATTATATTTTTCCAACCTTTGTATCTAGAATGAAAATCCATTGAAAATTTTAAGAATTTTCTAAGCCCGTCATGGCCTAGTGGCACGTGGCACTAAAGCATCCAGAGTCTCGAAATCAACCTTAAAATTGAGAGAGAAATATAAATCGGAGTTCGTGTCAGAGCTAGTGACGTGTGGCACCCTACATTTGCCGAGTGACACCCCTCTGTAGTTTCACCTATAAATTGTGGGCTTCCACCACACAGTAGGGACATCCAAGATTTCACAAGTTTCGAAGGCCAAGCTTGAAAATTCCGCCGAAAAGTCACAATTTAGAGAGATTAGATATTTTATAGTTCTAGCAGATTAGTAGTAGATTATGGTAGAATAAATATAAATTAGGTCGGAAACTAGCACTCTAGTTGGCATTAGTTCCTCTAGTTCCATTCTAATATCCGACTATTCTAATACCTAGAGAGAGAGAGAGAGAGAGAGATGTGGGGAATTGGGATGGAGATGGAGCGGTGCTGCGCTGGGGTGAAAGGATAACGATGTACGGGGTCAAGCTGTTTTTTCCGGAAAACAAGTGGAGCCGAGAGAGGGCAGCATCATAGGATCTGCATTCGACCCGACGGCAGCGCACCCCACTGATCTCGTACGCGGATCAGCCGGCAAGATTTTTTTTTGGAAAAGTGCAGACCCTCACGAACATGTTCATACACTCTATCTCTATGAACGTGTGCATGTACACCCTACCCCTATGAACACATCTGAGAGACTGAGCTGGCGAAACTTGAGATTGATGAAGTCACCACAGACGCCTCGTTATCGACGTGAACGTCACCTCCAGTGAGGAATATTCCACCTTTATGAGACATCAAAGCGTCAATCCTGAGGTTTGATCCTTGGTGGGCTAGGGGTACCACTGCCTTTCTAATCATCCAACCACAGGTCGAAACATTTTTCGCGGGGAAAAGCGTAGTATTGATTTGTACTTATTCATAGATAGAACTTGTGGTTCCTGTAAAAAATAAAAAGATAGTACTTGTCGTTTGCATGCAAGTGAACCTAGCTCAGGGGAGGGCGTTTGTACTTTTGGTGGAATGTTAATCACGTCTTCACAGTTTCTGTTCGTGTGATCCAACTTTCTTTTGTTAATGATCTTGTTAGTAGTAATTGTTAGTCTTTTCCATCTGTTTCCTGAGTTTGATAAATCTGAAATATTCTAGGTGAAAAAGTACAACCGACCCGTGTGCTTGCGGTTACATTGCGTGTATGTTGTACCAACAATAGCTACATAGTTTTAACAAAAATGCTAGACCTACGAAAGGTCCTACGTACGCTTACTTAACCTTCCATATCATTCTCTCCTCCTCATGATTTCAACCAGGGTGGGCCCCAGATGCTAATCCTGGCCCAATTAACAACACCCACATCATCATTTACGTAAAACCTGTACGTAAGTTCACGTATGTGTAGCGTTGCTCTAATTTTAATAGAAGGATAGTTTTGAAGAGCTTGCAAAGAGACATCTTGCCAGTGGAGCCTACCACACACCTAAAGGGTCTATTTTTGAGAATATCAATGAAGGAAAAATCTATATGTTATGTCTCAAAATATTTCACAAGCATAACTAAAACATAGAAAGAGTAATCATTACATGCTTACTTGTGGATGGTCGGATTCTTTGGTGGTCCTTGGATTATTATCGATGCGCTTGATGAAGCTAGCCGAGAAGATGTCACCCTTATGTGCACCATATAGGAAGCATGATTTGGAAGGGAAAAAACGACCAGTACCTCATTAGCTTGTTTTCCATAAGTAAACTAATGCTATATATAGATGTAATTTATATATCGTACATAAGCAAAATCTCCAACTACTTATATTCGTCTCCAGATGTCTTTTTTTTGCACTATATATTGAGCAGAGGAGAGGTAAAGTTTTAAAACCAGTTAACAACATATGAGATTTCTTCAAGTATAGAAGCAAAAACCAGTTAAGAACAGAAGAAAAAACAAAGACTGCACAGAAGACTAGTTTATGGAATGAGATTGAAAAATCCAAGATATGGGCGCATACCTTATAGGCTAGACGGACAATTCGATTACTCACAGCCAAAAGCCTGCCTCAGGACATGTGTTTTCTATCTAGTTGGGGCATGTGAACCGCATATATATTGCTTGCTTACATGCTCAGTAGTCCCTACCCTTCTTTGTTGATCTATTCTTTTCTTGGAGGAGAAAAGGTGTACAAAGCACTGGACCTCTGGAGATAGCACGGTCGTCTTTTGATAGCTTTCTTGCAAGGAGAGCAAGAAGAGAGATGCTTTTCTTATGTACCCCGTCCCCTCTTGATTCATCAGTAAGAATTTTCATATGAAAGAGTTGCATGTGCGACGGGGAATGCATTGAGGTGGGGGCGCGATTCGCTTTTCCTTTTCCTTTTGTCGGATCAAGCAAAATACCTGGGACAAACTGATGTGGCTAAAAACGCATTCATTCTGCGGAAGAAAGAAATATATTCTCTGTCGCCAATCTTTCGCTAGGAATCATCAAGATTAATGGTAGGAACAGCGTCTTCTTACCCTGGGTTTTCCTAATCACAAGGTAGGGATATTTTTGTTGGGTGTGACTATATCTCATCTAGATGTGAGATAATATCTCACATCTAAATGGTGACATAAGCACAAATCAGCGCATGTCCAGGCCATGTGGTTATTTTTTTTAATCTGGCAAGTTGCACAGCCGTTGTAATGCGACTGGGCCGGCTGACTTGAGCGCGAAAAAAATTAACGACACTGTGTGTCCCAGACATCGAACTCACGACACCAGCAGTGAACACCAGCTCCTACCACTACAACGAATAGCTAGTGTTCATTAGGAAGGGGGAAATTTATTAAGGGCATAGTATAGGGTGAGATTAGAAGACATTCTTGATATTTTCTGAAACCATCTTTGCAAATTATAAACAATTTTGAATGCTGAATATTTTTGAAAACACAAACAATTTTAAAATTTCAAAAGTTATTTTTCAAATGTAAATAAACTTTGTAATTCCGATCATTTTTTGAAAAATATGAACACATTTTGGTATTCGAACAATTTCTTCAAGAACAAATTTTCTTGTTGTTTTTTTGTTAGTCATACACGGAAAAGTAACATGCTCATTATGTCGCTACTCAGACAAAAAAAGACCAAACCCCAAGTTATGAGTCGAGAGTTGACTTACAATTGAGACATAAAAAGTCACGACGAAGTTGCGAGTTGATGATGGACTTGCAACTGGGACAAAAAGAAGGTCGGTCTCTAGTCGTGGGTTGTGGACGGGATTGCAGCTAGGACAAAAAAAGGTCGGGCCCCAGTTGCGAGTCGAGTGTGGACTTGCAACTGAAAAAGAAAGATTGGGCCCTAGTTACGAGTCGATGATGTACTTGCAACTGGAACAAAAAAATGTCGAGACCCAGCTGCGAGTCAAGGGTGGACTTACAACTGGGGCAAACAAAGATCGTGCCCCATTTGCGAGTCAAGGGTGGACTTGCAACTAGGATACAAACTGTTGGGTTCAGTTGCGAGTCGAGGGTGGACTTGCAACTTGAACAAAAAAAAGGTGAGGCTAAGCTGCGAGTAAAGGGTGGACTTGTAACTGGGACAAAAAGAGACCACACCTCAGTTGCGAGTTGAGGATGAACTTGCAACTAAGAAAAAACATGTTGAGCTTAGTTGCGAGTCGAGGGTGGACTTGCAACTAGGACACAAAATGTTGGGCTCAATTGCAAGTCGAGGATGGACTTGCAACTGGGACAAAATAAAAGGATAGGGCCTAGCTGCGAGTCAAGGGTTGACTTGCAAGTGGGACAAAAAATATCGCGCCCAGGTTACAAGTCAAGGGTGGACTTGCAGTTAGGACAAAAAAAATGTTGGGCTCAGTTGCGAGTTGAGGGTGTACTTGCAGCTAGTACAAAAAGAAAAATTGAGACTAAGTTGCGAGTCAAGGATGGACTTGCAACTGACAAAATAAAATCGGGCCCTAGTTGCGTGTCAACGATGAACTTGCAACTGATACAAAAAATTGTCGAAGCTCAGTCGCAAGTCGAGGGGTAGGATTATAACTGTGACAAAAGAAGATCGGGCCCCAATTGCATGTTAAAGGTAGACTTGCAACTCAAACAAAGAAAAAAGGACCCTCTATTGAGTGGTGGACACTCAACAAACAACGATGGAAAAAATCTTGAATTTCAAAAACTAAAAATAAAAAACTAAGGAAACATGTATTTTAAAAGTTTGCAAATTTGAAACAAATAGATGAAAAAACAAAAAAGAAAAAAATTGTGACTGCAGCCCACGCCCACTGGCGTGCGAGGGTCGAGGCTGTGAAGAAATAAAACACAGGAGATGTATACACAAAGATAGAATTGCGGAGAAAAAAAGTAAAAGACAAAGGCACTCACAAGTGCAGCTGCTGCAGCGAACAAATACTAGTGAAACAAACAGACAATAGGGCCCAGGCACATGGCTGCAGGAAACACTCACTCTCCGGTACGAATCTCAGGTCAACTGCGCTGCTTGAACGCATATAAAAAACACGAATCTTGAACAATGTATCCTATGGTTTATAACTTAGATGTGAGATAACTATTTCACATCTAGATGTGAAATAGCAAATCTGATTTTTGTTACGCAATCTTCGATCTGCTAAACTAGCGTTTCCAGCCCCGTTGCTCCATGGGCCCGCTACATCAGCGTCTAAACCCAACCATAGTGTAAATTGAAATGGTCCTTCAAGTTTGAGCACACCTTCATCTTCTGTTTTTGCAATATTACTTCTTCAGAATTATTCACCAATACTGACTACTGTCTGTGTTCAACTCTTCCTATTCACTTTGGCTTCCGTTGAGGTCTATGATCCCCTACCGCCACATTATTTTCTTGGAAACTGATGAATATTCCGCTCTTTGATTTATGCAAATTTCACCCCCTCCTCCCCATGTTTCGCGTTACTTTACCTGCTGAAATTCCTATCAATTTTTTCTCAAAATAGACAGGCGCGGCAACGCCCGCCATCTATGATCTACTTCTCACTACTGCAAAACAGGTTAGCAGTGGTGGGCAGGGCTGCGGAGGACGCACGCAACTGGTAACAGGTCACCAGTGGCGGGGAGAGCGCTCGCCACTTGTAATTGTTCCATCCGTCGCGGGCATATATACCCACCAGCCACTGGTAAAATGCCCCACCAGTGGCGGGTCTACATTCGGCCGCCACTGATAGTGTCGCCTAGGTAAAAAAAATAACGCTGTCGCAACAGCATTTTGCTGCCATTGCAGCGTTTTGAACACAATACATGCATATTATATTGATACCCATAAGAAATTACAATACAATGCAATATTACATTGATACCCATTGTTACATGCATGCATTTTGGTACCTTAGCCACTAGTTAGTATCATGATTAAACATCACATAATTTAACCATTGAACATGTTCATCATGTCTAGAAAATACACACTAGGTTTAGCCTAAAACACGCTTGATAGTCAAAAGGAACTATGACTCGAAAGGTCATTGACAACTACTAGCTAGTCCTCTCTTTTCAGAATGGATGTGAAGAATAGGAAAATCCTTGCACGTCCATGGTGGAACATAGAGATAAACCTAGCTCCAATTTTTAGGTCGCACTCCTTCAGTATTCGCCTCCACTCATTAACTAGGATGCGTCCATCTCATAGGGCTGCAGTCGAGTAGGTGTCTCTGGAATTGGTCTTATCATGGCAGATAAGTGTCATCTCACCATGCCCATCCATCATCTTAGGCACAAACATCTTGGGAGCTTCTGTTGCAAGAACACAATAGTAACATAGTAAGCGCTATATTTAATTTATGAAGTGTATATGAAAAAGATGAAACTGAATACGATTCTTACCAGGTATTTGTTCTGAATGTTGGTCTTGTTCAAGGCATGCACTAGTGGCACATGTGGTGCATTATTTTGTTCGGCATTGTAAGTGTTCGTAAGCCATTCAATACCATCAACAAAAGAGACGAGGTAATTCTTCGCCTCCCAAGTAAGCATGGAGCCTTCAGTATAATAAGTGTTGTCAACTATCTTCCGAGTTGTTCTTGTCGCTAGGAAGTAAGTTGTCCAAAAATATGAAAGCAAGATTAATTACTTATGAGTAGCAACTTATTTTGACTAATATAAAGGTTAATTACCAAGTATGTTTAAGAAACTTACACGGGGGAAGGATTGGAATGTTGTCCAAATCCACCAAGATGTCACGATCAGAATCAGAATATTTGCTTAAATCAAAATGGAGACCCATCCCTTCCTCAAATCTGGGATGGCATCGGGGCGCAAAAATAGGTGCGGGCGCTTGGGGTATTTTTGTTCGCACGAGATTAAAAAAACGCTGTGCAGCGGCCGATTTTGCTGGCGCCTGTGAATAGTGTCTACCGTTGGAGTAGATATTCTCTTTTCCTAAGCGTCTATATAGATGGAAGACTGTTGCCATCTCCTTGATAAACCCAGAGTATTTTTCAAGTATCCAGCCTAGTTCTCTGGGTGTATGTTGTCCTGATCAAACCCACTAAAGCTTGGACATAGATTGTATTATTTGGGCTATGATCTGCATGAGCGACGTAATTAACTATTTGTAGGAAGCACTAAATCTATCAAACACTTGCATTTTGGCTGAATCCATGGGTAATTGATTCAAAACGCAGTCTCATGATTAGTTTTCAATCAAGAGAAAGTCAATTTTATTTCGTACGAGCATCTATTTATTCATTTGCTCTTTTTAGCATGTTTTGGGTGATTACAAATATTGTTCGCTGCACTCGCATTTACTAGGCAAATACCTTCTGCATGATTGTTTAAAAATTCTATCTCTGTGACAGAGCCTATGGAGATGTCGACCTCCACGACAAGGGGATGATGATTGCGGAAGACTACTACAAACTGAACAAGAAGAAGGTGATCTACCACACCCCCAATAAGCTGGTCACAGGACAAAATGGTGCTTTGTTCCCTACGGTGTATGATGACACTGCCTTCACCTTCCACTCGGGCACTGGGCTTGTGGTTTCAGAACCACCTCAACCATGTCTCTGTCTCCGAGGCGCTGCTTGATCCAGACAATTGGCTGATATCTAAGAAGACTGGCGAGTATGCCTTCGCAAAGTTGGACGACTGGAACACCGCCCCACTGACCCCAGACCGAGAGCTAGGCGACTTCAGAGCATTGCACACAAGGTTTGTGAAGATCCTGCGGCAAACAAATGGCAGGGACTATGAGGACATGTTGCCGCCCGACCTCAAGGACTTCCTGGGGAAGCTGATCGCTGATGACCTCAAGGTCCAGCACATCGTTTGTCATTCCTTCTTCTTACCGTGCCTCTCCAAGTTCCTTCTAAGGGTACTTCTTGATGTGAAACTGAAGCGGCCACTGCTAACCGCTGACTGCCAGAAGCGAAACGACATCAAGAAGATGTTTGTCGAGATGCCCTATGACGATGTGGAAGGCAATGTGCTCCGGGAGATTGTGGAGAACAACGTCTTCCTCCGTTCCTGGCAGAAGCGTATTGATGAAGACAAGGCCAGATGGAGCCTGGAGGAGCCAGAGAAGACCGAGAGAGCACTGGGCTTTGATGAAGAAAAGGCCGGATGGAGCTTTATGGAGCCAGAGAAGATGACGCTGAGCATTGATCAGGAAGAGGCAAGATGGGGCTTGATCGAGCAACAGAGGACTGGGAGACCACTGGACCCACTGGACCCTAGAGTTCAGATTGCCAGCAAGCTTATTGCTGTGCTGAGGGCTGGCTGCCTTCATTATCATAAGCCAAAGCTTCCCGAGGAGTTTGAGGGACTGCTGCAGGGGATAACCATCGACAAAGTCATATGTATGATGAACATTGAGTTCCAAAGTTTGAGCAGAGGATGCTCGAACTATTGGCCGAGCACGACCTCTGGGATCATCTTGAGATCGTCAAACTGTTTGGCAAGTATGCTGCGAGGCTCCAGGAGGTAATTGAGAGGGACAAGGTCCGCCCAGCGGAGAAGGCTGCAAAGTCGGCGAAGGCACGCCAGTAGCTCCTCCTGCGCCTCCACATGGTAGGCAAATATCCCTATTCCTGCCTCAGGCTGCAAGTGGACGCGGGCTACCCGCGGTGCACACGGTCAAGGCCATGAACTTCCATGAAGCTGGAGTTTATCTGGTGATGTCTATGAAGCTGGAGTTTGGCTGTTTGTCTTGACCGAGGATCAAGCCATGATCTTCCAGCAGCCCAGGAATTGTTGTTGTGTGCGGGCTATCTTGTCAGTTTCAGTAATTCGTAAAAAAAACGATTGCTTTTGTGCAATTCATGATTTTGTGGTCTCTGGCACTTAAAAGTCAAATTTGTATGTATAACATTCAATCGTCCCCAAGATTCTGCTTCATCAAATTTTGCATGTACAGTCTTATACTAGTTGCTTGTTGCTTGTGTGCGAGGTCCATGTTGCATCCTTATACAAGATGCCATTCAAATTGTTAGGTTGTGTGTTATGCGCAGAGGTGAGGCAGGGAAGGCAAGGAGAATTCAACATAAGAAACGCCAGGAGGAAGGTTGATGCCAGTCTCCAGCGCTTAGCCAGTCGTACACACCCCACCCCCAGTTGACGTTGATTATCGTACAATTCGGCGCCGACGTCAAAAAATCTGTAACCACGACCGGCAAGTTCAAGTTGGTTGTGGCCGCCTCATCCGCTTGAGCTCCATGAGAGCAAGATGCAGATCAAACGATCACCCTCGCACGCACCCGCTAGACATTCCCTTGGTAAACACACTATTCTAGTATAACTAGAACGCACCCCGCTAGACATTCCCTTGGTAAACACACTATTCTAGTATAACTAGAACGGAAGCGCGCTCTGGCAGGCGGTGCCCGGAACAAATGGTGTGACCAAGCGCTCATGCCAGCCGTGTAAGTTTAGCATGTTTAGTTGTACATGTATCTATCCTGACTAAAAACAGCAGGAGCTGAGTATTTATCTTGACTAAAAACAGCAGGAGTCAAGCACAAAGTAAAAGTATACAGCTTGATTGAAAGAAGCATGGCATATACTCCCTCCGTCCGAAAATACTTGTCATCAAAATGGATAAAAAGAGATGTATTTCGAACTAAAATACGTCTAGATACATCCCTTTTTATCCATTTTGATGACAAGTATTTCCGGACGGAGGGAGTAGTTCACTGCGATAGAGTGAGATGAATATTGAGCAAGTAAACCACATACAGGCCTAACAGGGACTGCCATTTTCCGTATTAAGCATAACATTCAGTGGTAGGTGTTAGTACAAACGGCTCAGGCATCAAACAGTTTTCATGAAGCATAAGGCACTACTGCAACAGGTGAACCCTCGAATAGATTGCAAAAGGTGAACCCTAATCTATTACAGATTGTGTATGATGAAAATAAGAATTATATGCACCCACACACATCCAAGTGAAATACAACAGGACACTATCCTGCCATGGTTTGTGGACGATCAAAATAAAAAAGACTTATGCAGCATACAACCAAGTAGCAGGCAATAGGATAATAATAACCCACTACAGATTTTGTATGGTCAAAACAATAAGCGTATGCATCACACACGCAAGGGACAAGCAACAGGATCATTTTCATAATATCCTTAGGTCTACCTGTTCGTAAGCAACACATGGCTAAACGAATGGAATTCTTAAGCACAGATCCATTACAAACCAAGCTCTAACTATAGAGAATGCTTGTTCATAGATAATAAAGTAAGGCCAGCCATGGATGGCAAAATAGTACACTGCATTATAATTAGTGACAGGGCATAAGGAAAGGGATGGTAGATAGAAGCGGTCTTTCAATCCAACATGCGCCGAAGCACCAATCCATCAAGTCAGTGTTCTCTTGAACTCTGTACTGGACATGACATGATTCTGCAGAAACATAATTCCAAAGGGAAATCAAAATGACATAAACTATAAGGAGCAGGTAGGTTAGCAAGCAAAGGATCGAATTAACGAACCAAAAGGGTATGTCGCCTAAAGGCACTTGGTCTAGAGCTTGGCTTTTTTGCTGTCAGGGGCCACACATCAGCTTTCCCTGCCACTTTTTCATCTGCTTTCCTTCAAGGTTAAATAGCATTCAGGTGCAAACAGACAACTCCAATGCAACTCGGCGAAAACATATTTTCAAATCAACGTAAATGAAAACCTTAGCTTAGCAGCAGCATCCTCGCTCAAAGCATGGATGTTATCCTCCAGAAGTCCAGAGGCCCACTTTCCTGGACAGAAGTTTAGAACAATTGGTCATTGACCAACACATGGTTGAGTTTTTTGCGCTAGGCAAGGGAAAAGAAATACCTGGGCGCTATCGTTTGGAAATAAGGGCTTGCGCAGCTGAGTACTGGCCACCTCATGTTTTGTCAGTCCCCTCTTATTGCCACTGCAAATGATGTAATTAGCAAGGTAAAGTCTGCAGTTGTAAAATCATTTGCAAGCAAAACTTAGACATATTAACTGGAACCATATGGACAACATAGCAGCAGCTCCACCCTTTTTTTCACAGAGTCTGGGGAAGCATTAGTTGATTTGCCTTTAGGAGTGCTAGGGGCCTGGCATACAGCAAGGTGAAGGATGAGCACAGTACAGTCACAACAAAGGACAGTAGCAGAGAAGAAAACAGTAATCATAGAAGGCCTCAAAATTTAACAGGCAACTTTTCTGCTAAATTTAACATTTGCCTCACAATTACATCAGTAATCATAATAGGCCACTTTTCTGCTAAATTTAACATTTGCCTCACAATTACAGTATACCTGCCACTTTTTCAATTTAAGTGACAAATTGCGATTTAACATGTCCTGATGTTCCAAGTTAGAAGGCCTCAAAATTTTCACCAGTAGGTTAGCTTTGTTAGAGTGAGTAGAAAGTAAGAAGTAAAATGTACAGACCAATAAATGTTCCTTTGATGAAAATGCCCTTCTCCTTTCAGTTCAATCGCACCATGCATCTGGTTAGTCCACTGAAAATAAAAGCGAACATTTAAAAGGAAAAGGTTTAGAAAAGTTAAACTTCTATTAAATGATTCAGTTGAAGACAATCAAATTAAAACTTCTGTTATTATCTGCCAAACTCCAAGTTATTCATATTTTGGACCCTAAATATGCAGTAGTTGTTGTCAAGCTTATTCTATCTAAACTCCAAATATCTATGTTATCTTCAGTATTTGTAAATCAACCCATCACTCTATACTCCAGTGAGCTTGACAATTTATAGTGCCAAATTGAGAACTGTCAAATTCAGTGATCCTCCCAATATGACAATACTGCCAACACTAATATGACAAAAGCAAATAATTTCTTTGACAGTAATTCAGTTAACACTAATTTAATGTTAACAAATGTGCTCACCAAATGGAGTATAAAATCTTCGACATCAGCCATGTACTGAACATTTATATGCACATTTATAAATGCTGAAATCTTTGACAACAGCCACTTACTGAAGATTCGTCAGTTAACACTAATTTCTACTCCCAGCAAATGTGCTTACTAAATGGAGCTAATGTGCTCACAGCAAAGAATGACAGCGGCAAAGAACATCAGTGATTATGTAGGCATTCAGGATTTCTGTGAGCATTCAGGCCTCTTTGTAACAGGAAGGTACACTTATTCTGATGAGCTGATGAACAACGCCTAAACTTGCGCAGTATGCCATAGCCCTTGGGTAGAATCCTCACTCAGCGCCGATGATCTGGGTAAAGCATACCTTGGAACCACCGGACAGCCCTTGGGTAGAATCCTCTGCCGACACCGATGATCTGGGTCAAGCATACCATGGAACCACCGGACTGCGCATCCCGGAACCACTTCACCATCGCCTTTATTAGCAGCCAAGGTGTGAGTACTCATCTTTAGTTACGCTAAGGCAGTCTTGCATTTCCCCTGCTCATAAGGCCAAGCAAACATTTCATGGTTGGAATCAGTGGATGGTAAGCTGACTGAAATTAGTGGAGTAGATTGGTGATTAATTGGGCTTGCCCATGTGTATACTTATGTCAGACAGAAATTTGGACATGTGTATCATAGTATCTGTCAGTAGTATGCATACCTTCATAGGAGCAGCAGTTAACCAGGGTGTTGAGCCCGTCGTGGCCAAAGCAGAGCCATGCCCCTGATCTCCACCGCAAAGTCCAGCCCCACCAACGCGATGGCCTCCTCCTCATCTCCCGCACAGCACCGCGCCTCCTCCTCCGTCACGGCCAGGGCACCAGCAAGGAGCATCAATGGCCCGTATCTGAACCACCAACAAATTTCTTGAAGGGGAGAGGGGCGACGCGAGACCACACCACCTCAGACCTGGACGGATTAGCCGTCTGTGCGCTCCTCGTGTGGATGGCGACGGCGACGACGGAGAGGGATATGTGGGGAGAGAAAGAAGTGAGAGGAAGGACAAGAACCCTAGCTGAGACGGGAGGAAGAGCACCTGAAGGCCGATGAAACCCGCGACATGGACGGCCGTCGCCTCCGTCGCCTTTGGCCTTGTCGCTCGTCCCGGTGATGGCGACGCGGGGCCGTTGCCTTTGGCTCTGCGTTGGTGGTGACAGCGGCGGTACCTAGGTCGTCACACGCGCAGAGGTGCCCATCGGACGAGAAGCGGAAGCAGAGGCCGCCATGCTCCGGGGCGTACAACAGTGCCCAAATGTCCAGCCTTGCTCTTCGAGCTCGCCGTGTACAGGGGGAGGAGTCGGGGTTGGTGGTGCCCTCCTCTCATCTACACTGAAATGTCCACCCACAGCGCGTTACGCAAGGGCAAGAAAGTGAAATCCCTCTAAGACTAGCCACAATGAAATGAAAGTAACTTCAGCAGTAACATCGAGTCCAACTCAGCAAATTTGCTTATGTGGCAATGAGTTAATGAGAAGAGTGGTAGTTGTAGTAACTGAGCTAGTTACTGTAACATCACATATCCCAATGCAATATGAGTCTATAACCTAATAAATGAAACTCTGCATGTTACCACACTTATGTTACTATTACCCACTATGAAGATAGTAACATAGTCTAGGGATATGTGTATGTTACTAGTGTATGTTACTCTTCATTGTGGCTAGTCTAATGCCCTCAGCGGGATCTGAGATTTACAGGCGGTGGCACGATTTTTTGACTGTTAGCCACCCGCACCGGTCGTCTACGCACCCAAGCCATGGCCCATGAACGCCGGATCCCACAGTCAGCGACATCCTCCTAATATATCGATGTGAGAAAACAAAACTACTGTTCATTGCTCCAACTCCGAATTTTATCCAACGGCCCAGCTCATCCCAGGGGCAGATCCGACGGCCCAAATCGCATCTTCAATTTTTCTTGCGCCTGTAGTTTAAAATAGGCAAAAAAAGGGCATGGAAGGGGAATCGAACCCAGACCCTCTCATATATATATAACTAAGCTGCAACATCCAACTGGGCTAGCCCTCTTAACTGATTATGTACAACTTACACATTAGTCGTATCTTCTTGAGACGAGAATAAGCAAAAGAGGCACTGATCAGTAACTGAAAATCCAGACCAACGGCCTCACTCGTACGGGTTTTAGAACAATGCATCCTAGTTCTATTATTTTTTCTGCATGGTTCACAAACCCGGGCGTCCTCTTCACTCCCTTTCAGATGCAAAAATCATGATGTTTGCAGGTAAGCTATCAGGTACGAAGTTGTAATGTTGCCATGCTTTTCTTACTCAAGTTTTTGGGGTATGTTTCTCAATAGCCTTTTCTCTGTTTGTACTTAAATTATAACAATCCCCCCTGCGTCAATATTATCATGGTGTTTGTACGTAAGTAATCAGATATGCGATGAGTAAATTATCACGTTATGTAGATAGAAGTTATTGTGTGTTTATAAAAAAATCACTTGGGCAAATTTACTATAGTGTTTTGTATCATGTTTGCGGTGTGTAAATCATCATGCTAGGCACATAGAAGGTACTACGTGTATGTTTTCAACAATTTTTACACCCCCAAATCAGAAAAGTTACCATGATGTTCATACACAAGTTATACACACAATTTATCAGGGTATGTTCCAACATCTTTTTCTCCGAGTCAAAAGTTAACACAGTGTTTTTACGTAAGTTATCATGTCCGCGGTGCGTGAATTACCATATTATTTACATAGAATTACCGTGAGTATTCTCTAAAACTTTCCCTATCCAAGGAATTACCATGGTGTTTGGACGTACATTACCGTGTTATCTGCGCAAAAGCCGCCGGGGGTAATTTGCAATGATTATTCTCCTAGTTAAAGTTATCAAGGTGTTTGGACGTAAGTTATCAGGTCTGTGAGGCGTATATTACCATATTATGTACAAATAAGTTAGCGAGGGTATATTTTCCAACGACTTTTTCCTAGGGCAAAAGTTATCATGGTGTTTGTATGTAAGTTATCTGTTATGAGCTGCTTATACTATCATGTTTTTTTTAAAGCGGGGGCATGTTTGAACAATTTCTTTTCCGGGGTCGAAAAGTTATCATGGTCTTATAGGCAGTTTAACAAGTCCGCGGTGCTTAAAATACCATGCTATGTACACAAATTTTACCATTGTATGTTTACAACAACTTTTTTTCTACCGAAGAAAAAAAATATTGCGGTACTTTAGACGTAAGTTATCAAATCTATGGTGCATATATTATCGTGCTATTTACATGAAATTTATCGAAGGTGTGTTTTCAACATTTTTTACTCGCGACTCAAAATTACAGCGGAGTTTGTGTGCAAGTTATCTAGTCTGTCGTGTGTATATTATCAACTATTTACAGAGAAAATTACCGGCGTTGTATTTTTCAATAAAAAAATTTAGAGTCAAATTTACTGCGGTGATGGTACCTAAGTTATCAGAATCAGTATAGGGAACATTTTCAAGGGGCAGTTTACTGCAAGTGAGAGAGATACCTACCTGACAAAATATCATTCTTTTCGAAACCACTTTTGCTTTTTTCTTACCAAAAAAGAAAGATTGGGAGCAAATTCCGCGAAAATTATAGCAGCAGATAGTAATAGCATGAAGGAGCACAGGTGGAATTTGCTAACTAGCAGCACGCAACAGGTAGATATCAGCTAGCTAGCCCAAAGACTAGCATTCGTTGGAAACATAATTCAGGCATCCGTTGTACTGAAAAAAGAAAGGGCATGTGTTTCCAATTGCTCTGGTCTTTCTCTGAAACTCTGGAGCCGGCGTCCGTTGGAAACACTGCATGTGTGTCCACTGAAATTGGAGAGCGAGAGAGATTTTGAGGGTCTCAGCCAACCGGAAAATGGGGTCAAGATGGACTTGCTGAACTTGTGGCATCTCTCGGCAGTAGTCAGACACCTACGCGACAACCCGGATGAACACAAATCATCAGATCACAGGGTCGCTCGGCCAGGCCGCCATTGGTGACAAATCCAAGGGGGGTGGGAGGGGGTTTCTAGTCCTAGCTAGGCATACCTCGGCGCCGCCGTGGCCATCGAAGAGGGCGAAGAGGTGCGACGGGAGGCAGAGCGTGTCGACGTCGAGCCCCATCCCGTCGAGGTCACGGCGCATGCATGTCGGCGAAGCGCGGCGCATGAGTCCTCCATCGTCCCGCCGTGACCCGGCGAAGGTCCAGTCTGAGCGCATCTCTTCAGGCCGGCATGCCTTGCGGGACAAATCCACGCCAAGTACGATACCTGCGACAGTGCGGGGAGGAAGACGAGCGACGGGGAAAGGGCCACGCGATTGAATCTGACGGTGCTGGATTTGAAATAGACGGCATCAAGGTGGTGTGGCGATTTTGCAACCGGGCACAGGGTTGCCAAATACATATTTCGTTTTCTAAATCGCGGAAGAAAATGTCCGACAGCCCCAAAAATTCGGTAATGGACAACAGGATCGGTTTGAAATTCAAAAAACATCAGGATCTCCTCGCCCAGCGCGTCGCCGGCAAGGTCCAGCTCGCCCTGGGCCAGGAGAAGGACAAGAGAAGCTGAGCGCCGAAGCCGGCCTAGCTCCTTGCCAAGCACCTCGCTGCTCCTTGCCCAGGATCTGCTTACTCCACAACCTCCAGGAGTCCAGGACCCAGCACCAGCAGCACCTCGCGTCCTAGCCTCAGTCCCAATTGCACCTCCCCGCAAGGATCACCTTGCGCCCGCCCAGCGTCTCCTCCGCCCAGGACTCCTCCCTCGCTGCCCAGCTTCCTCGTTGCCAACAGCCCCATGTGCGCACCTGCCCCAGCAACACCTCGCCTGCAAAGTCCAGCTCTCCAGGGAAAAAGGCCAGGAGCTCATGTCACGAGCGATCACCTCCAGGCTCGGTACTCCTTGTCGGCTTCTCCCCGCTGGTGCAGCTCCTCGCTCAGCACGTCGCAGGTCCAGCTCATAACCAGCAACAGCAGCAGATCCTCAACAGCAACAACAACAGATTTGGCCCAATTGCAAGCATGGTAATCCCCGACCTCAATCTCACTCCACCTGAAGAAGGCAACCAAGAACCTGAACAAGAAGGCAACAATGCTGGTCAAAATGCAGGTATAATCTTCTTCTAATCTTGCAATATTCAGATTATGTTGCTTGCTACACATGCCAAGTGTGAAATTCACAGCAAGAAAAGGCTTCTTCAATTTGGATTCCAAGGGAAGAATTCTTGAATTTGAATTTCCAAGAAAAACAACAATGGCGTACACCACAGAATTATTTCCAAGGGAAGAATTCTTGAAGCATTGATTGTCATAGTACGGCAATGGCCGGCATCCTATGAGCAAGGGTGCAAACATGAAAAATCCATATCTATTTGGCATAGAGCATGAAATGGGCTGCAACATGCACATTGCTCATGATTTTATATGATTACTCTAGAGAAGCCCAGAGAAAAACAGGGTACTGCAGATTTGATTCATTCACGCCAGGCTAGGTACTCATCTCATAGACTGACAAGACAGAAATATCTAGAGACGCAAGGTGGCACAATCTGGTGCAACCAATAAATTTATCGAATGGTTGCGGACGCCCGGATTTGCCATCTATCAGCCGTTGGATGGAAGTAAATCAACAGAGGTACACTATATTATATAGAAGATGATCAAACAACATTTCAAGAACCAAGACCTGATGGTCTGATCAGTACTCCCTCCGTCCCATAATATAAGAGCGTTTTCACTAGTGTAAAAACGCTCTTATATTATGGGACGGAGGGAGTATAAAATACAAGATGCTTACTTCTTGTGTGAACTAATTATGATTTGCATATGTAAAATGAAGACCATATGGAGTAGACCATTTTAGATTGAACCCAAGAATTACTTGCTAGTGGCAGTGGAAAGAAAAGAATGCAGTATAAATTTATATTTTCAGCAAGCAACATTTATGTTTTCAGATTTAGTTTACATTTATATTTTCAGCAAGCAACATTTAAGTTTATATTTTCAGCAAGCAACCAATTTGTAATATTCTTGCAATAATTAACTTTATTATCTATTGCTATTGTAGGAGTATAGAGGCAAAGGAATTGGCTCACTGATGCGCAGAGATATGCCGCTTACATGTCCTTGGAAACCCTTCATAAGAGTAGAGGAGGCAAGTTCAAGAGAAATGATAAGAAGGACGTGGCTGCAATATTTGGAGCACATGTTCGAGTTATTCAAAGAATATGGGAGACGGCAATGATACAGAAAGATCTTTGTTAGGAGGTGAATGTTTCAAGGGAAAAGCTTTCTTTCCACCGTCGGATCTCATGCAAACGTCAACCGCCTCTTCCATCTGCCACGTGCTACCTTGGCCCACGTCTTCCTCTCAATCTTATCTCTTCCAGAGAAATCAAGGCTTCTTCCTCTCCCCCAAAATATCTCACCTCGCTCTCCTCTCTCTCTCAGGTCACCGCATACATCTTTTTGTTGCTCAGGCACGAGGCGCCTTGCAGTCAAGCAGCCATGGATTTTTCCTCACCCCTTCCAGCAAGCAGCCCTTACTCCTCCCTTTTTGCAGCAAGCCATGGCGCCCAAGCTGCCAATCTGTGGATACGTGGTCGAGCTGTTCGCGGTTGCTAGGAGCCGCTACTGCACCGTCAGGCTGTAGTGCCATGAAGCTCGTCGCCGGTGCTACAAGGCCGGTGCTCGGCTACTATGGCCACCGGTGCTCTGCAACAATCGTGGGAGACCTCCCGCAGGAG
Organism: Aegilops longissima; assembly: GCA_021605205.1. NCBI lineage: Eukaryota > Viridiplantae > Streptophyta > Magnoliopsida > Poales > Poaceae > Aegilops > Aegilops longissima. Next base: position 838,487,064 of record CM038677.1, read on the forward strand.
ACAGGCTCTCGAGCAGGTCCGCAACTGAGTTTTTGCATGACGGCGGCGAAGCTAGTGCAAATACGACGCAGAGACGAGTTTCCCCAACGTGGTCTATGTTGCAAAAAAGAATTGCAACAAATGTCTTGTTGCAGGAATACGACGCGGCGACAGAGATTCTACAACATGATTTCTGTTGTAAATTTTTTTTTGAAACAAAGGTTTTGTTGCAGAAATACAGAGAAAAGGCTGAAGATGTTGTTGCAAATTTCACAACAAGTGTCTTGTTGCAGAAATACAAAAAGAGGTCAGAGATGCTTTTGCAAGAAAGGTCATGTTACAACAGAGCTTTTGCAACAAGGGTCTTGTCAGAAAAATAAGAAAGAGAAACGACTGGAGGGCTCATGTTGTACAATCGGACGGCTCGCGCCCCGGTCGATCTTTCGAAAAGATCAGCCGGCGGACGCGTAGCATGCCCCATGTTTCAAACAAAAGAAAGGGAAATTGTGGGAGGAGACCTTATGATGATATCCTATCTCTCATTCCCACAATTCCCTTAAACAAGAGGTCAACTATTTGATCACTAGCCAAGGCACCGGGTGTAAGCCCTACTACACTATACAAGAAGTTCAAGCTGAAAAAGATAAAGAGACACTCCAACAGTGTAAAGCCAGTACTGACAGAGAAACATAAGAGAGATAGGGTGGATTTGTGCCTCTCCACGCTAGATGAGGCAACATTAGGAGATGTAAGCCCAAGTTTTAAAAGCATGCACAATATTGTCCACATTGATGAGAAATGGTTCTGCATGACCAAGAAAAAAAGGAACTACTATCTGCTGCCTGACGAAGAGGACCCGGAAAGACCTGTTAAAAACTCTATTGGAAAAGTGAGGTTTCTCACAGTGGTAGCAAGATCACGGTTTGATGAAGACGGGAACATGACATTCTCCGGAAAATAATGGGGCTTGGCCTTTCGTGAGAGTGACTGCAGCAGCAAAAAGAAGCAAGAATAGGGAAAAGGGGACATTGGAAACAAAGTCTATCATAGTGACCAGGGTTGTGATGAGAGAGTACATTATACAAAAGGTTGTGCCAGCAATTGAAGCATTGTGGCCTGTAGATGCTGGACAACCCATTTTTATCCAGTAAGATAACACGAGAACACATATCCTACCTAATGATCAAGCATTCGCAGAAGCTGTGGACGAAAGTGGCCTAGACATTAATGTATCAGCCCCCAAATTCTCCAGACATGAATGCCCTGGACCTTGGCTTCTTCAGCTCGATTCAGTCGCTAACAGACTGCAAAAGTCCGAAAACTATTCCAGAGCTGATTAAAGGTGTTCAAGAGGAGTTCGATGGATATAAAGTTGCAAAACTTAACAGAGTATTCATAACTCTGCAGACTTGCATGGTTGAAGTAATGAAGAATGGTGGAGCCAATAAATACAAAACCCCACATATGAACAAGGAAAGGCTAGGAAGGCTACGACTGCTACCGCCCAGGATCTCAGTTCCTCCTGAAGTGTATGCAAAGGCACTAGAGATGCTTGGATACTAATCCTACTCTTGTGTATTCCGTGTGTACTTGTGTATTCCATGTGTTTATTGTTCCCAACAGATTATATGCTTGGAGTCTATATTTATTGTTGCCACACACTATATAGTATGCTATATACTCCAGCTTATACTTGGAGTACTTGCTATAGATAGATAGATACTCCAGTATAGTTGCCAAACAAAGAAGCAAACAGAGATGCCAAACTGAAGAGTTGATGCTTGATTTGACACAATCACACTTAGGCTCAAAACCAAACATGTACACAAGCAAAAAACTGAAGAGTTAATTGGGAAACATATACACAAGCTCAGAATAACACTAGCTTAAGCAAACATATCTGCTCTCAACTTTACACTTTACTGGCAATCTAATTTCTACACAAGCAAAGAAGATAAAAAAGAGCAGCGGATAATTCCTTGACAGGGAGTAGGATACAGTGGTACAGCACACACTACAGCACACCAAGTAAATGACAGACCAAGTACTCTAAAATTTGACCTTGAGATGATAATTTATTTGACCAATGACAAAAAGCTCTTCTTGTAATTTGACCTTGAGATGACCAATTGTTACAGTGTACAAGCATTAGTAGGATTGTGCTTGTAACTGTATTCAGCTTCAGTTTCAGGAGTATGTTGGATAAGAGCACATTAGTTTCTCTATTCTCTAGCTAAAAGCTACTGGAACATGGAACTATCTATCTCACAGCAAGGTTAATTAAATTGCAAAGGTTTGTTGAAACTGAACATTAGTTTCAGGAGTACTTCCTCCGTCCGAAAATAAGTGTCTCAGCCTTAGTACAACTTTATACTAAGTACAAAGTTGAGACACTTGTTTTGGGACGAAGGGAGTATGTGTGAGAGCATGAGTATTGAAACTGAACTTTGTTGATTTAACACATTCAGAAACAGTCTAGTGTGTATACAGCACACTACAATCCTGAAATTCAGAAACTGTACACTACATTCAGAAACTGAACATTCAGACATGGCACTGTAATTCCATGGTTGCAACTCCAGCCGCAGAATGAGCAGAGTTTCTACGGTTGCAACTCCAGCCGCCACTTTGTCACTGCAATTCAAACCAGCACCAGAACAGTCTACTGAGCACACACTACATCTACTCCACATTTGGCAGATAATTGGGCGAGGTTGGTCAGAGTAGACTGACCTTGCAATCCGACAAACACGAGCGCGGTGAAGGGCTCAAGGGCCTCAAGCTCCAGTGCGCCGCTGCCGCCTCCGTTCCGGCCAGATCCGGCCGTCCTTAGCGTCGCCGCTCGCCGGTGTGGCTCTCCTTGACCTCCTCGTTTGATTCCCCGCTGCCCTGGCGCCTAGCCGCGGAGGAGGCGCAACGGCCCAGGAGGGAGACCGCGGAGGAGGCGCAACGGCCCAGGAGGGAGACCGCGGAGGAGGCGCAGCGCCTTGAGCAGCAACCTGACCTCAGTGAGGAACTCCCGCGCGCCCCTGCCGTGACTGCAGCGACAGCGACTCCAGGTAGCGGTCGGAGAATACGGCGGTGGAGGCGTCCAGCACGGGGAGATCTACGAAGAGGCTCCACTGGTCCTCCCCGCCCGGACGTGCCGGCGTCATCGCCGTCGTTCCCGCAGATCCGGCAGGTAAAAATGCGAGCTTTGACCTCGAAAGGAATAGGGCAGAAATCCTGCGGTGGAAGCCAGAGGAAGATGCCGGCTAAGAGAGGGAGGGTAGGGGCGGCGGTGACACTTTGAAGCGTGAGGAATGAGGGCAAATCGGGAAACTCGGGAAAAAATTGTACGCGACCACCTCCAGCGCCTTACAAAATGAACGAAGGTGTAGAACAGTACACGGGTATAAAAAACGCTTAATATAAGACCGAGGAAGTAGTCATTTGTTATGTACTCCCCTGTTCCGAAATGTAGGTCGCTGGAGCATTTCTGGTAGAAATTTCGTCATGTTACACGTTTTTTTTTTAACTTTTCAAAATTGCCCTCATACAAACCAGTCGCTCCCCACTCGCCTCCCTCTCGCTCAACTATCCACCGCCCTCTCGCCTCGTCGCCGTGTCGCTCTGTGGTCGTCGCCATGTCTCCATCACCGCTGTGTCGCTCTATCGTCACTGCCCTCTTCCTCCCGGAAATTGCTTCACACACGATAGTCTTCGCACGATCTACAAACGATGCTCCCTCCCCAACAGTTCTCTTGAGAGCACGCTCGCTGTTGGCGCTGCCATGTCGGAATCGTGCAGGCGTCGTCCGTGCATGTATCGTGTGTATAGCAGCGCACCTTCCTCCCCGTGGCTGCCTTGCTCCCCTTCACCTGCACCCACTCTGACAGCCCGTGTCAAAGGAATAATTTAGCAGCAACAACAAGGCGACCTCGGGTTGCTGCTAAATTATTTCTTTTCTGTGATCTTACAGTGTACTGTAATTCAATTGTGAAGTAGTGATCCTCTTTGTACTCCAATTGTGGAGCGTAAAGTTTACTTCACTAGTACATTTACTTATGGTGCTAATTCATACTCCTAGGTGTATTCATTTCCTAATAGAGTACTCCTGGATTTTGTGCTTAAATTGGAGTAGCAAAATGTTGATTCTCTTCTGGAGCAAATGTTAGGAGTAAATCCATTTGTTAATGTAAGTAGTGCTCTGTTAGGAATAAGTTTGCAAGTGAGTGTGCTTAATACTTTGTTAACCGGAAAGAAAAGAAAAGTGGAGTACTCCAACAAGTTTATGTGCTAGTCTTAGTTTGCCTGTTGCTACTGAAACTTTTTTTAATTATGTGCAGCTATGAAAAGTGGAGTACTCCAGCAAGTTTTGCATCTGGAATTTTGCTTGTTGGCTGTGATGCTTGTTGCACTCTGTTGGTGCTCTTCTTAACTTAAAAAAATGAGAGTAGTGCTTGCTTAGAGTAGTGCTTGTAGTGGTAGCAATAGGCAAGTGAGAAATGTGAGTAGTGCTCTGTTAGTGCAATTTTGTTTGAGTGAAATGCTTGTACTCCTTGTGTTAGTACTGGAGTAGCATAATTTGTGTTCTTTGCTTTCAACTTTGGAATAAAAAATTAAATCCAATATACAGTTGCTGAAACTTTCAGTACAAGAGGGAGTATTCTGAAACAGTTCGGTACTCCAGGAACCTATTGTGTCCTGATATAAGTTGATCTATATTTGGTTTTTCTTGGAGTAGATCATGAGCAACCTATTTGTACTCCAGGAACTTGTGCTACTGAAACAATTCAGTACATACTCCAGGAACTTGTGCTATTGTTTACTCCGGTACATACTTCAGTTTTAGGAGTATATCAATGCTACTGTTTACTCCTGTCAATATTGCTAGTGCTTACTCTTGTCAATTAGTGCTAGTGTTTAACTCTAAATCTAAATGAAACATTTTTAGATAGGGAGTAGTACAACACTATAGTAGGAGTACTCTGCTTCTGCTGAAATTTAACTTCTCTTCTCTTCTCTTCTCCTCTTCTCTTCTTCTCTTTAGTACTTGGACTAGGAGTAGTTCTTGGAGTAGGAGTAGTTCTCTTCTTATGTTGGAGTAGTTCCTTGCTCCAATTCTCTTTAATAAGCATTCTCTTCTCTGAATTTAATCCTCTCTTACTTCTATCCTCTCCTATTCCACTCCATTCCACTCCTCTCCTCTTCTTCTCCTATTCCACACCTCTCCTCTCCTCTTCTTCTCCTATTCCACTCCTCTCCTCTCCTCTCATAGTGCTTGCATATAATTCGAAAATTTAGTTAATTAAAACTAAATTCAAAAAATTGGAGTAATTAAGACTAAATTCAAGGATGCATCAAGGAGTCACTCGTACTCTAACAAGGAGTTACACATACTCATACTCCAACAAGAAGTTACACTTGCACGTACCCATGCTCCAACAAGGAGTTACTCATACACATTCTCCAACAAGGAGTTACACATACACATACTCCAATAAGCATCACAACCTCGTCACAAGCATCATAATCTCGTCACAAGCACCACAGCCTCATCACAAGCATCTCCCATTAGTGAACTCTCTCCATTAGCCCTAGGTTGTGTAGGGCATTTGCATAAATCTCTTGAGGGCATGTAAGTCTTGGAGGCAGCAACCCAAGATTCTCTAGCCTTTCCTTGTTCACATGGGGAAATTTTTACCCGTTACCTCCTGCATGGTTCAAAAATTTCAATCATGCAAGCCTGTAGAGATAGGAAAAATCTATTCAGCTTCTAAACCTCATAGTTATCAAATTCTTCCAACACACCCTTAATAAGATCTTGAAGTGTTCTAGGGCTTAGACAATCTGTCAGAGATTGCAACGAGTTGAAAAACCCAAGGTCAAGCCCGTCAAATCAGGGCTATTGGCAGGCTGTTGAATTAGTCTGACGCCGAGTCCAGTTCTTTTGACAACTACTGAAAATTCTGGGTCATTAGGCAAGATACGAGGCTTAGCTTTGTCCTGTATGTAGATGGTTTGCCTAGCATCATTCTTAGGCCAAACAACTTGTATTGCTAGCAGTAGATTCTCTATCATGAACTCTCTCATCACTTGCATGTTTACTTTTATGGACTTTGTCTCCATTGTTCCTCTAGGCCTATTGTCGCTTCTCCTCTAAGCGGGAACTTCTTTCACAAACGGCCAAATTCCAATTTTTGCAAAGAAGGTCACATTTCCTTCACTATCCCACCTTGGCCTAGCAACAACTGTCAAGAACATGATCTTTCCAATACACATGCCGCTTTGTATAGTTCTCGTAGGACCTTCCTCCTCATCGGTCAGCAGATAATAGTTCATGTTTTTGTTGGTCATGTAGAACCATTTCCCAATATGCACAATGTTGTGCATGGCCTTGAATTTAGGCCTTCCAGTTTCTGTTGTAGTCTCATCGAGCATTCACAAGCAAAAATTCATCCTAGCCTTCTTTTTCTTTTCCTTCAGAACTGGCTTCACACAGTTTGTATGCCTCCTTATCAACTTCATCATGAACTTTTTATGGAGTGTGGTAGGGCTACATCCTAGCAGCCAAGCTAGTAGACCTCTTGTTCAGTGGGATGGTAGGGATTTGCTCTAGATTGATGTCCTTTGACTTTCTTCCATAGTTTCCTTTTCTCTAACTGGAAACATCCACCTCCAAACCTTGAGCAATTTTCTTCATCGCTTTCTTACAAACTCTTTGTAAATTTCAGACACCCACTCCAAAAATTAGCAATGTTTTTATTGTCCTCTCTCTTAAACTTGCCTCCTCTACTCATACACAATGTATGCGATGCAACATAACCAGCATATTTTTGCTTGTCATCGAGACTGGCCCTTTTTTGGACTGCTTGCTCAACACCTGCACGAATAAATACAACAAAGGGAAAAATGATGTAATGATAAAATGATCAATATGATCAAACTTTAGGAGTACAACAATAAATGATCAAATTATCAAAATTTAGGACTACAACAATAAATGAGATGAGCAAATGATCAAATGATCAATCAACTGAAAATACTTATGAGTACTCTTCCTTTTCGTTTTCAGAAAATAGGAGTCTATTGTTCATTTTCACAAAACAAGAGTCTACTGCATCTTCATCTAATGATCAAGTATGTACCTGCATCTTGAAAATTGTCATCTCCTTCTACTCATGCATCTTCAATCATCTCATTTCCATCTTCTGCGGGTGGACTATAGTTGAGAACTGGGATATCCATGAGAACTCCTCCTATTGCTGTTTTGAACTTGCCTCCTGCAAATTATTCAAATGATTGATTAAGATTTTTTACATGCAATTGTGTGTCAACCAAGCAGCAACAAGCAAGCAAGAGAATAATATGCAATTCAGAATGATTCATAGATTAATATAGGAGTTTGTTTGATCAATATGCAAAATCTCTTTATATGAATCTGTTTGTTTGCTCTTCTCTAACTTCATATGTTCACATTTCAGATGTTCTCTAAATTGTGAGTCTGTTTGTATTGAGGCAGTCTTTCTGCATTCTCATGCAAGTCTTGAATTACTAAAGTAATGACTCACTTTTCAGATATTTTGGAGAGGCTACTTGAATGGTGCAAGATGGATACATTAAGAATTCAGGCAAGACAGGATTAGGTAACTATGTACTTGAATTTATCTGTACTACTTTAGGCAATACAGGTTTGGACTTGTAGCTATATAGGTGTGGACTTTTAGAACATGGTGTACAGGTTTGGACTTGTACACCATGCCCATGTGACGGTGTCCTGGACTAGGGGGTACTCACTACATCGTCTCCCAACCAGGTGGATCGGGCCGAGGACCCCCATGGTGGTTCACTCATGGGCCACTTCGGGTAGCCCATGACGCATACAAGGAAGATTCCACAAGACTTGGCACACAAGACAAGGACTCTTCTAAACCCTATGTTTCCGGTGCATTATATAAAACAAGGCTAGGCTAGTCAATACACAATCTCATATTCATTAGAACATCTTGTGGTAGATACATGTACCCTGTACTATCCTCTATATGAATACAATCAAAAGCAGGACATAGGGTATTATCTCTTCGAGAGAGCCCGAACCTGGGTAAAATCATGTGTCCGTGTTACAATCGCTACAAGACGCCTAGCTTAGGACCCCTACTACGAGATATGTCGGATACAAAACCGCACTAATGCTTTCATTGAGAGCCTCTGGGTGTTCGTTGTGGATTGATGGGATGATCAGGTGCTATTTTTTTTCAAACAAATCCATTCCGCATGAATTGATTTCTTTAAGAATTATGGCTGTCGGGTTGCTGTTTTATTTCGCATGTCCATCTGAGATCAGTTCCGATCTGAGATCGAGCCGAAGAGAGTTTGTCCGTTGGTACCCGATGAGCATCTACAAATCTGCACAACGGCGGACCGTTGATGTCTACTACGCAACTTTATTCTTGTTGACACGTGTTGGGCCTCCAAGCGCAGAGTTTTGTAGGACAGTAGCAATTTTCCCTCAAGTGGATGACCTAAGGTTTATCAATCCGTGGGAGGCGTAGGATGAAGATGGTCTCTCTCAAACAACCCTGCAACCAAATAATAAAAAGTCTCTTGTGTCCCCAACACACCCAATACAATGGATTGTATAAGTGCACTAGTTCGGCGAAGAGATGATGATAAAAGTGTAGTATGGATAGTAGATATTCATTTTGTAATAGGAACAATAAAAAAAATAGCAAGGTAGCAATTGATAAAACGGAGCACAACGATATTGCAATGCTTGAAAATGAGGCCTAGGGTCCATACTTTCGCTAGTGCAATCTCTCAACAATGCTAATATAATTGGATCACATAACCATCCCTCAACGTGCAACGAAGAATCACTCCAAAGTTCTTATCTAGCGGAGAACATAAGAAGATATTGTTTGTAGGGTACGAAATCTCCTCAAAGCTATTCTTTCTAATCAATCTATCCTAGAGTTCATACTAAAATAACAGCAAGCTATTCTTTTCGATCGATCTAAGCAAGATTTCGTACTAAAATAACACCATATGATACATATCAACCAACTCTAATGTCACCTAGATACTCCAATGTCACCGCGAGTACCTGTGAGTTAATTATATGATATGCAGCAAACAATTTCAGATTCATAATACTCAATCCAACACAAAGAACCTCAAAGAGTGCCCCAAGATTTCTACCGGAGAAACAAAGACAAGAACGTGCATCAACCCCTATGCATAGATTACCCCAATGTCACCTCGGGAATCCGCGAGTTGAGTGCCAAAACATATATCAAATGGATCAATATGATACTCCATTGTCACCACGAGTACTCATTTGCAAGAAATATATCAAGTGCTCTTAAATCCATAAAAGTATTCAATCCGATAAAACGAAATCTCAAAGGGAAAACTCAATTCATCAGAAGATAGAGAGGGGAAAACACCATATGATCCGACTATATTAACAAAGCCCGCGATACATCAAGATCGTGACATCTCAAGAACACGAGAGAGAGAGAGAGAGAGAGAGAGATTAAACACATATCTATTTGTACGAACCCTCAGCCCCTAGGGTGGACTACTCCCTCCCTCCTCATCGTGGTGGCCGTCAGGATGATGAGGATGGCAACCGAGATGAAGAGGATGGCCACCGGTGATGATCTCCCCCTCCGGCAGGGTGCCGGAACGGGCTCCCGAGGGTTTTTGGAATATTTCAGAATTTATAGGGCGAAGAGGGGGTGTGGGAGGCCACCGAGGTGGGCACAACACACCGGGGCACGCCTGGGGGCCCTGGCGCGCCCTGGTGGGTTGTGCCCCCCTCGGGGCACCCCCAGGTGCTGCTCTGGCCCATTGGTAGTCTTCTGGTCCATAAAAAATCCACAAAAAGTTTCGCGGTGTTTGGAGAACTTTCATTTCTGCACAAAAAATAACACCATGGTAGTTCTGCTAAAAACAGCGTCAGTCCGGGTTAGTTCCATGCAAATCATGCCAAAACCATATAAAATTATTGTAAACATGGCATGCATACTTCATAAATTATAGATATGTTGGAGACGTATCAGCATCCCCAAGCTTAATTCCTACTCGTCCTCGAGTAGGTAAATGATAAAAGAAATAATTTATGAAGTGTGAATGCTAGCAAAGTGCACAAGTTTGATCAATGACAATTTCAATCACTTTTCCTAGCATCATAACAACAATTCTTTCTTATAAAATTTCCCACGACCAAGTAGCCCAATTCACATGTTAAGGTTCAAACAATGAATTCTCTTGAAACTCAACAATCTATATTCTTAGTCATCAAACAATTGTAATTCAACTTATTCAACAGAGTCTAAGTAAGAGCTCCACATACTCAACCATCATATAGTCTTCTATGATTGCTAACACTCACCACATACACATGAGCAAAATATTTCAACCGGACACATAGAAAGATAGGGGCTTATAATTTCGCCTCCCAACGTATTCACCTCAAGGGTGATGTTAACAATAATAACTCATGCTACCCATATCCAGCTGGATATATGTGCCTAGATCTTTCCTCACCACATGATGCTTGCCAAAAGAGAAAAATAAAAAGGAACAGAGAGAAAAACTTTGACTCTTGCATGAAATTAAATATGTTAAAGTAAATAGGCCCTTCGCCGAGGGAAGCAGAGGTTGCCATGCGCTTTTTTGTTTGTATTCTCAACCCCTTAGTGCAAAAGAACGTCACGTTATATTTCCCCTTGTGATAGCAACCTTTATTATGCAGTCTGTCGCTTTTATTCTTCGCCATCACAAGTTTGTACAACACTCAATTTCTCTTATACTAAATGATCCAACACTTTTAGAAGCAATTTTTATTGCCTTATTGCACCGATGACAACTTACTTGAAGGATCTTACTCAATCCTTAGGTAGGTATGGTGGACTCTCGAAAATAAGATTTGGGTTTAAGGGTTTTTGGATGCACAGGTATTATCTCTACTTGGTGCGGAATTTTTGACTAGCAAAGATGGGGGGGGGGGGGCAAGCACCACATGTTGAAGGATCTATGACAATATAACTTCTATGTGAATATGAACAAACATAAATCATTATGTTGTCTTCCTTGTCCAACGTCAACAATTTTGGCATATAATATTTTGATGGGGGCTCACAATCACAAAAGATTTCCAAGATAGTGTATTTGCATGTGAAAGTTCTCTTCCTTCTACTAATCATTCATGAATTGCTTGTATGACCAATATTGTGGTTGTCAAGCCTCAAAAGATTTCACTTTCTAAACCCAATGTGAAGCTACCACTAGGCACGATATGAACATATAATTTCAACTTCATGATATTCAATCCATTCAACAATTTACTCATAGGAAAAATATAAGTGAAGCACAAGAGTAAATGACAAGCTACTCCAAAAATATATAAGTGAAGATCAAGCGAGTAGTTATGTAAATGGGTAGCTATTTGTGGATTCTATATTATTTAAAAAAAATCAGATCTAAGTATTTTATAAAAACAGCAAGCAAAACAAAACAAAATGACATTCCAAGCATAGCACAACTCATGTGAAGAAGCAAAAACTTTAGGATCAACCGATGCTAACCGATAATTGTTGAAGAAGAAAGGTGGGATGCCTACCGGGGCATCCCGAAGCTTAGATGCTTGAGACTTCTTTGAATATTGACTTGGGATGCCTTTGGCATCCCCAAGCTTGAGATTTTGTGTCTCCTTAGTTCCTCTCATATCATGGTTTCCCTAAATCTCAGAAACTTCATCCACACAAAACTCAACAAGAACTCGTGCGATAAGTTAGTATAAACCAATGCAAAAACCTTATCATTCTCTACTGTAGCAAATCACTAAAATTATTATTGAACATTGCCTACTAAATGCCTTTGCATATTTAATACTCCTATCCTCAAATAGAATCATTAAACAAGCAAACATATGCAAACAATGCAAACATAACAACAATCTGCTAAAACAGTACAGTCTGTAAAGAATGCAAGATTGATCATACTTCCCTAACTGCAAGAATTATGAAAAATTACCACACTATAGAAAATTTATCAGAGCTTATTATGCAAAAAGTTTCACCATTTTATCATATTCTGACTTTTCTCGCGAATTTTTGCAACAGCGATAAACTTTCTGTTTTGAAACAACAACTCATATACTTACAAAATAAGCATGGTAAAGGCTATCCTTGACATTTTTATTGAAAAGAAAGATGCAAAACATTATTCAAAATAACAGCAAGCAAAACCTAACAAAAGAAAATGACACTCCAAGCAAAACACATATCATGTGACGAATGAAAATATAGCTCCAAGTGAGGTTACCGATAATGTTGGAGACGAAAGAGGGGATGCCTTCCGGGGCATCCCCAAGCTTAGTTGCTTGGATCCTACTTGGATATTAACTTGGGGTGCCTTGGGCATCCCCAATCTTAGGGTCTTCTCGCTCCTTATTCTCCTCATATCGACATCTCACCCAAAGCTTGAAAACTTCAATCACACAAAACTTAACGGTGTTGGGGAACGTAGTAATTTCAAAAAAATTCCTACGCACACGCAAGATCATGGTGATGCATAGCAACGAGAGGGGAGAGTGTGTCCACGTACCCTCGTAGACTGAAAGCAGAAGCGTTAGCACAACGCGGTTCATGTAGTCGTACGTCTTCACGATTCGACTGATCAAGTACCGAACACACGGCACCTCCGAGTTCAGCACATGTTCAGCTTGATGACGTCCCTCGAACTGTGATCCAACCGAGTATTGAGGGAGAGTTTCGTCAGCACGACGGCGTGGTGACGATGATGATGTTCTACCAATGCAGGGCTTCACCTAAGCACCTCTAGAGTATTATCGAGGTGGACTATGGTGGAGGGGGGCACCGCACACGGCTAAAAGATCAAACGATCAATTGTTGTGTCTCTAGGGTGCCCCCTGCCCCCGTATATAAAGGAGCAAGGGGGAGGTGCGGCCGGCCTAGGCGGCGCCGGGAGAGTCCTACTCCCACCGGAGTAGGACTCCCCTTCCTAGTTGGATTAGGATTGGGGGGGAGGTGGAGGAGAAGAAGGAAGGGGGCGCGCCCCTCTCCTTGTCCTATTCGGACTAGGGGAGGCGCGCCACCCTTGCAACCGCCTCTCCTCTTCTCCACTAAGGCCCACTATGGCCCATTAATCCCCGGGGTTCCGGTAACCTCCGGTACTCGAGTAAAATCCGATTTCACGGAACACTTCCGATATCCAAACATAGGCTTCCAATATATCAATCTTCATGTCTCGACCATTTCGAGACTCCTCGTCATGTCCGTGATCACATCCGGGACTCCGAACAACCTTTGGTACATCAAAACATATAAACTCATAATATAACTGTCATCGAAACATTAAGCGTGCGGACCCTACGGGTTCGAGAACTATGTAGACATGACCGAGACAGGTCTCCGGTCAATAAACAATAGCGGAACCTGGATGCTCATATTGGCTCCCACATATTCTACGAAGATCTTTATCGGTCAGACCGCATAACAACATACGTTTTTCCCTTTGTCATCGGTATGTTACTTGCCCGAGATTCGATCGTCGGCATCTCAATACCTAGTTCAATCTCGTTACCGGCAAGTCTCTTTACTCGTTTTGTAATACATCATCCCGCAACTAACTCATTAGTTGCAATGCTTGCAAGTCTTAAGTGATGTTCATTACCGAGAGGGCCCAGAGATACCTCTTCGACAATCGGAGTGACAAATCCTAATCTCGAAATACGCCAACCCAACAAGTACCTTTGGAGACACCTGTAGAGCACCTTTATAATCACCCAGTTATGTTGTGGCGTTTGGTAGCACACAAAGTGTTCCTCCGGTAAACAGGAGTTGCATAATCTCATAGTCATAGGAACATGTATAAGTCATGAAGAAAGCAGTAGCAACATACTAAACGATCATGTGCTAAGCTAACGGAATGGGTCATGTCAATCACATCATTCTCCTAATGATGTGATCCCGTTAATCAAATGACAACTCATGTCTCTGGCTAGGAAACATAACCATCTTTGATCAACGAGCTAGTCAAGTAGAGGCATACTAGTGACACTCTGTTTGTCTATGTATTCACACATGTATTATGTTTCCTGTTAATACAATTCTAGCATGAATAATAAACATTTATCATGATATAAGGAAATAAATAATAACTTTATTATTGCCTCTAGGGCATATTTCCTTGATCTCCACTTGCACTAGAGTCAATAATCTAGTTCACATCATCATGTGATTTAACACCAATAGTTCACATCACCATGTGATTAACACCCATAGTTCACATCGTCTTGTGACCAACACCCAAAGGATTTACTAGAGTCAACAATCTAGTTCACATCGCTATGTGATTAACACCCAAAGAGCACTAAGGTGTGATCATGTTTTGCTTGTGAGAGAAGTTTAGTCAACGGGTCTGCCACATTCATATCTGTATGTATTTTGCAAATTTCTATGTCAACAATGCTCTGCACAGAGCTACTCTAGCTAATTGCTCCCACTTTCAATATGTATCCAGATTGAGACTTAGAGTTATCTGGGTCGGTGTCAAAACTTGTATCGACGTAACCCTTTACGACGAACCTTTTTATCACCTCCATAATCGAGAAACATATCCTTATTCCACTAAGGATAATTTTGAGCGCTGTCCAGTGATCTACTCCTAGATCACTATTGTACTCCCTTGTCAAACTCAGGGCAGGGTATACAATAGATCTGGTACATAGCATAGCATACTTTATAGAACCTATGACTGAGGCATAGGGAATGACTTTTCATTCTCTTTCTATTTTCTGTTGTGGTTGGGTTTTTGAGTCTTACTCAACTTCACACCTAGCAACACAGGCAAGACCTCCTTCTTTGACTGTTTCATTTTGAACTACTTCAAAATCTTGTCAAGGTATGTACTTATTGAAAAAACTTATCAAGCGTCTTGATCTATCTCTATAGATCTTGATGCTCAATATGTAAGCAGCTTCACCAAGGTCTTTCTTTGAAAAACTCCTTTTAAATACTCCTTTATGCTTTCCAGAAAATTCTACATTATTTCTGATCAACAATATGTCATTCACATATACTTATCAGAAACGCTGTAGTGCTCCCACTCACTTTCTTGTAAATATAGGCTTCATCGCAAGTCTGTATAAAACTATATGCTTTGATCAACTCATCAAAGCGTATATTCCAACTCCGAGATGCTTGCACCAGTCCATAGATGGATCGCTGGAGCTTGCACATTTTGTTAGCACCTTTAGGATTGACTAAACCTTCCGGTTGCATCATATACAACTCTTCTTTAATAAATCCATTAAGGAATGTAGTTTTGTTTATCCATTTGCCAGATTTCATAAAATGCGGCAATTGCCAACATGATTCAGACATACTTAAGCATAGATACGAGTGAGAAACTCTCATCGTAGTCAACACCTTGATCTTGTCAAAAACCTTTTGCGACAATTCTAGCTTTGTAGATAGTAACACTACTATCAGCGTCCGTCTTCCTCTTGAAGATCCATTTATTCTCAATGGCTCACCAATCATAGGGCAAGTCAATCAAAGTCCATAATTTGTTCTTATACATGGATCCCATCTCAGATTTCATGGCCTTAAACCATTTTGCGGGATCTGGGCTCATCATCGCTTCCTCATAGTTCGTAGGTTCGTCATGGTCAAGTAACATGACCTCCAGAACAGGATTACCGTACCACTCTGGTGCGGATCGTGCTCTGGTTGATCTAGGAAGTTCTGTAGTAACTTGATCCGAAGTTTTATGATCATCATTAACTTCCTCACTAATTGGTGTATGCATCACTGGAACTGATTTCTGTGATGAACTACTCTCCAATTTGGGAGAAGGTACAATTACCTCATCAAGTTTGACTTTCCTCCCACTCACTTCTTTCGAGAGAAAATCCTTCTCTAGAAAGGATCCATTCTTAGCAACGAATGTCTTGCCTTCAGATCTGTGATAGAAGGTGTACCCAACTGTCTCATTTGGGTATCCTATGAGGACTTACTTCTCCGATTTGGGTTCAAGCTTATCATGTTGAAACTTTTTCACATAAGCATCGCAATCCCAAACTTTAAGAAACGACAGCTTAGGTTTCTTGCCAAACCATAGTTCATACGGTGTCGTCTGAACGGATTTAGATGGTGCCCTATTTAACGTGAATGTAGCTGTCTCTAATGCATAACCCCAAAACGATAGTGGTAGATCGGTAAGAGACATCATAGATCGCACCATATCTAATAAAGTACGGTTACGACGTTCGGACACACCATTACACTGTGGTGTTCCAGGTGCATGAGTAGTGAAACTATTTCACGTTGTTTTAATTGAAGGCCAAACTCGTAACTCAAATATTTTACCTCTGCGATCATATCGTAGAAACTTTTATTTTCTTGTTACGATGATTCTCCACTTCACTCTGAAATTCTTTGAACTTTTCAAATGTTTCAGACTTGTGTTTCATCAAGTAGATATACCCATATCTGCTCAAATCATCTGTGAAGGTCAGAAAATAACGATACCCGCCGCGAGCCTCAACTCATCGGACCGCATACATCAATATGTATTATTTCCAATAAGTCAGGTTCTCGCTCCATTGTTCCGGAGAATGGAGTTTTAGTCATCTTGCCCATGAGGCATGGTTCGCAGTCATCAAGTGATTCATAATCACGTGATTCCAAAAGCCCATCAGCATGGAGTTTCTTCATGCGCTTTAAACCAATATGACCTAAATGGCAGTGCCACAAATAAGTTGCACTATCATTATTAACTTTGCATTTTTTGGCTTCAATATTATGAATATGTGTATCACTATGATCGAGATCCAACAAACCATTTTCATAGGGTGTATGACCATAGAAGGTTTTGTTCATGTAAACAGAACAACAATTATTCTCTAATTTAAATGAATAACCGTATTGCAATAAACATGATCAAATCATATTCATGCTCAACGCAAACACCAAATACCATTTATTTAGGTTCAACACTAATCCCGAAAGTATAGGGAGTGTGCGATGATGATCATATCAATCTTGGAACCACTTCCAACATACATCGTCACTTCACCCTTAACGTCTCTGTTCATTCTGCAACTCCCGTTTCGAGTTACTACTCTTTTAGCAACTGAACCAGTATCAAATACCGAGGGGTTGCTATAAACACTAGTAAAGTACACATCAATAACATGTATATCAAATATACCTTCGTTCACTTTGCCATCCTTCTTATCCGCCAAATACTTGGGGTAGTTCCGCTTCCAGTGACCAGTCCCTTTGCAGCAGAAGCACTTAGTATCAGGCTTAGGTCTAGACTTGGGTTTCTTCACTTGAGCAGCAACTTGCTTGCCATTCTTCTTTGAAGTTCCCCTTCTTCCCTTTGCCCTTTTTCTTGAAACTAGTGATCTTTTTAACCATCAACACTTGGTGCTCTTTCTTGATTTCTACCTTCGTCGATTTCAGTATCGCGAAGAGCTCGGGAATTACTTTTGCCATCCCTTGCATATTATAGTTCATCACGAAGTTCTAATAACTTGGTGATGGTGACTAGAGAATTCGGTCAATCACTATTTTATTTGGAAGATTAACTCTCACTTGATTCAAGCGATTGTAGTACCCAGACAATCTGAGCACATGCTCACTGCTTGAGCTATTCTCCTCCATCTTCTAGCTATAGAACTTGTTGGAGACTTCATATCTCTCAACTCGGGTATTTGCTTGAAATATTAACTTCAACTCGTGGAACATCCCATATGGTCCATGACGTTCAAAACGTCTTTGAAGGCCCGATTCTAAGCCGTTTAAGCATGGTGCACTAAACTATCAAGTAGTCATCATATTGAGCTAGCCAAACGTTCATAACGTCTGCATCTGCTGCTGCAATAGGTCTGTCACCTAGTGGTGCATCAAGGACATAATTCTTCTATGCAGCAATGAGGATAAACCTCAGATCATGGACCCAATCCGCATCATTGCTACTACCATCTTTGAACTTAGTTTTCTCTAGGAACATACATAAAACATAGGGAAGCAACAACACGAGCTATTGATCTACAACATAGATATGCTAATACTATCAGGACTAAGTTCATGATAAATTAAAGTTCAATTAATCATATTACTTAAGAACTCCCACTTAGATAGACATCCCTCTAGTCATCTAAATGATCATGTGATCCAAATCAACTAAACCATGTCCGATCATCACGTGAGATGGAGTAGTTTTCAATGGTGAACATCACTATGTTGATCATATCTACTATATGACTCACGCTCGACCTTTCGGTCTCCAATGTTCCGAGGCCATATCTGCATATGCTAGGCTCGTCAAGTTTAACCTGAGTATTCTGCGTGTGCAAAACTGGCTTGCACCCGTTGTAGATGGACGTAGAGCTTATCACACCCGATCATCATGTGGTGTCTGGGCACGATGAACTTTGGCAACGGTGCATACTCAGGTAGAACACTTTTATCTTGAAATTTAGTGAGAGATCATCTTATAATGATACCTTCAATCAAAGCAAAATAAGATGCATAAAAGAAAAACATCACATGCAATCAATATAAGTGATATGATATGGCCATCATCATCTTGTGCTTGTGATCTCCATCTCCGAAGCACCGTCATGATCACCATCGTCACCGGTAGCGACACCTTGATCTCCATCGTAGCATCGTTGTCGTCTACGCCAATCTTATGCTTCTCGACTATCGCTACCACTTAGTGATAAAGTAAAGCATTACAGAGCGATTGCATTGCATACAATAAAGTGACAACCATATGGCTCCTGCCGATTGCCGATAACTTCGGTTACAAAACATGATCATCTCATACAATAAAATTTAGCATCATGTCTTGACCATATCACATCACAAAATGCCCTGCAAAAACAAGTTAGACGTCCTCTACTTTGTTGTTGCAAGTTTTACGTGGCTGCTACGGGCTTAGCAAGAACCGTTCTTACCTACGCATCAAAACCACAGCGATAGTTTGTCAAGTTGGTGATGTTTTAACCTTCGCAAGGACCGGGCGTAGCACACACTCAGTTCAACTAAAGTTGGAGAAACTGACACCGCCAGCCACCTATGTGCAAAGCACGTCGGTAGAACCAGTCTCGCGTAAGCGTACGCGTAATGTCGGTCCGGGCCGCTTCATCCAACAATACCGCCGGACCAAATTATGACATGCTGGTAAGCAGTATGACTTATATCACCCACAAGTCACTTGTGTTCTACTCGTGCATATAACATCAACGCATAAAACCTGGCTCGGATGCCACTGTTGGGGAACGTAGTTGAAGGAAATATGCCCTAGAGGCAATAATAAAGTTATTATTTATTTCCTTATATCATGATAAATGTTTATTATTCATGCCAGAATTGTATTAACCGGAAACATAATACATGTGTGAATACATAGACAAACAGAGTGTCACTAGTATGCCTCTACTTGACTAGCTCGTTAATCGAAGATGGTTATGTTTCCTAACCATAGACATGAGTTGTCATTTGATTAAATGGGATCACATCATTAGGAGAATGATCTGATTGACATGACCCATTCCGTTAGCCTAGCACTTGATCGTTTAGTATGTTGCTATTGCTTTCTTCATGACTTATACATGTTCCTGTAACTATGAGATTATGCAACTCCGTTTACGGAGGAACACTTTGGTACTACCAAGCGTCACAGCGTAACTGGGTGATTATAAAGGAGTACTATAGGTGTCTCCAAAGGTACATGTTGGGTTGGCGTATTTGAGATTAGGTTTTGTCACTCCGATTGTCGGAGAGGTATCTCTGGCCTTCTCGGTAATACACATCATATAAGCCTTGCAAGCATTGCAACTAATAAGTTAGTTGCGAGATGATGTATTACGGAGCGAGTAAAGAGACTTGCCGGTAGCGATATTGAACTAGGTATTGGATACCGGCGATCGAATCTCGGGCAAGTAACATACCGATGACAAAGGGAACAAAGTATGTTGTTATGCGGTTTGACCGATAAAGATCTTCGTAGAATATGTAGGAGCCAATATGGGCATCCAGGTTCCGCTATTGGTTATTGACCAAGAATAGTTCTAGGTCATGTCTACATAGTTCTCGAACCCGTAGGGTCCGCACGCTTAAGGTTTCGATGACGGTTATATTATGAGTTTATGAGTTTTGATGTACGAAGGAGTTGAGTCCCGGATGAGATCGGGGACATGACGAGGAGTCTCGAAATGGTCGAGGCGTAAAGATCGATATATTGGACGACTATATTCGGAGTTCGGAAAGGTTCGAATGATTGGGTATTTTTGAGTACGGAGAGTTACGGAATTCGCCGGGAGAAGTATTGGGCCTTATTGGGCCCTGCAGGAAAAGAGAGGGCTGCCTAGGGCAGGGCGCGCCCAAGGCCTAGTCCGGGTGGACTAGGGGAGGGGCCGCACCCCTTCCTCCCTTCCCTTCCTTCTCTCCTACTCCTACTTGGAAAGGAGGAGTCCTACTCTGGTGGGAGTAGGACTCCCCCTTAGGCCGCCTCCTCCTCCTTGGCCGCCCTCCCTTGCTCCTTTATATCTGAGGGCAGGGGCACCCCAACACACACAAGTTGATCTCGTGATCGTTCTTAGCCGTGTCGGTGCCCCCCTCCACCATATTCCACTTCGGTCATATCGTCGCGGAGCTTAGGTGAAGCCCTGCGCCGGTGAAGTCATATCGTCACGGAGCTTAGGCGAAGCCCTGCGTCGGTGGAGCATCATCATCGTCCACCACGCCGTCGTCTTGTGGAACTCATCCCGGCGCTTTGCTGGATCGGAGCCGGGGATCGTCATCGAGCTGAGCGTGTGCAGAACTCGGAGGTGCCGTCGTTCGGTACTTGGATCGGTCGGATCGTGAAGATGTCGACTACATCAACTGCGTTGTTATAACGCTTCGCTTTCGGTCTCACGAGTGCGTGGACGGACACTCTCCCCTCTCGTTGCTATGCCATCACCATGGTCTTGCATGTGCGTAGGGAAATTTTTGAAATTACTAAGTTCCCCAACAGTGGCATCCGAGCCTGGTTTTATGCGTTGATGTCATATGCACGAGTAGAACACAAGTGAGTTGTGGGCGATATAAGTCATACTGCTTACCAGCATGTCATACTTTGGTTGGCGGTATTGTGAGATGAAGCGGCCGGACCGACATTACTGCGTCGCTTACGCGAGACTGGTTTCACCGCTTGAGCACTTTCGTTGCTTAAAGGTGACGGCGGTGTCTGTTTCTCTCACTTTAGTTGAACCGAGTGTGGCTCGCCCGGTCCTTGCGAAGGTTAAAACAGCACCAACTTGACAAACTATCGTTGTGGTTTTGATGCGTAGGTAAGAACGGTTCTTGCTCAGCCCGTAGCAGCCACGTAAAACTTGCAACAACAAAGTAGAGGGCGTCTAACTTGTTTTTGCAGGGCATGTTGTGATGTGATATGGTCAAGGCGTGATGCTATATTTTATTGTATGAGATGATCATGTTTTGTAACGAGTTATCGGCATGGCTGGCAGGAGCCATATGGTTGTCGCTTTATTGTATGAAATGCAAGCGCCATGTAATTGCTTTACTTTATCACTAAGCGGTAGCGATAGTCGTAGAAGCAATAGTTGGCGAGGCGACAACGATGCTACGATGGAGATCAAGGTGTCGCGCCGATGACAATGGTGATCACGGCGGTGCCGGAGATGGAGATCACAAGCACAAGATGATGATGGCCATATCATATCACTTATATTGATTGCATGTGATGTTTATCCTTTATGCATCTTATGTTGCTTTGATTGACGGTAGCATTATAAGATGATCTCTCACTAAAATTATCAAGAAGTGTTCTCCTGAGTATGCACCGTTGCGAAAGTTCTTCGTCTTTGAGACACCACGTGATGATCGGGTGTGATAGGCTCTCGTTCAAATACAACGGGTGCAAAACAGTTGCGCACGCGGAATACTCAGGTTAAACTTGACGAGCCTAGCATATAACAGATATGGCCTCGGAACACGGAGACCGAAAGGTCGAGCGTGAATCATATAGTAGATATGATCAACATATTGGTGTTCACCGTTGAAACTACTCCATCTCACGTGACGATCGGACATGGTGTAGTTGATATGGATCACGTAATCACTTAGAAGATTAGAGGGATATCTATCTAAGTGGGAGTTCTTAAGTAATATGATTAATTGAACTTTAATTTATCATGAACTTAGTCCTGGTAGTATTTTGCAAATTGTGTTGTAGATCAATAGCTCGCGTCGTTGCTTCCCTATGTTTGTTGCTTTCATATGTTTATTTTAATGTGTTCCTAGAGAAAACTATGTTGAAAGATGTTAGTAGCAATGATGCGGATTGGATCCGTGATCTGAGGTTTATCCTCATTGCTGCCTGAAGAATTATGTCCTTGATGCACCGCTAGGTGACAGACCTATTGCAGGAGCAGATCACGGGCGTTATGAGCGTTTGGCTAGCTCAATATGATGACTACTTGATAGTTTAGTGCACCACGCTTAACGGCTTAGAATCGGGACTTCAAAGGCGTTTTGAGCGTCATGGACCATATGAGATGTTCCAGGAATTGAAGTTAATATTTCAAGCAAATACCGAGTTGAGAGATATGAAGTCTCCAACAAGTTCTATAGCTAAAAGATGGAGGAGAATCGCTCAACTAGTGAGCATGTGCTCAGATTATGCAGGTACTTCAATCGCTTGAATCAAGTGGGAGTTAATCTTCCAGATAAGATAGTGATTGACAGAATTCTCTAGTCACCATCACTAAGTTACTAGAACTTCGTAATGAACTATAGTATGCAAGGGATGGCGAAACGATTCCCGAGCTCTTCGTGATGTTGAAATCGACGAAGGTAGAAATCAAGAAAGAGCATCAAGTGTTGATGATTGACAAAGACCACTAGTTTCAAGAAAGGGCAAAGGGAAAGAAAGGGAACTTCAAGTAGAATGACAAGCAAGTTGTCACTCCCACGAAGAAACCCAAAGCTGAACCAAAGCCTGAAACGAGTGCTTACACTGCATAGGAAATGGTCCTTTGAAGCGGAAATACCCCAAATATTTGGTGGATAAGAAGGATGGCAAAGTGAACAAGGGTATATTTGATATACAGGTTATTGATGTGTGCTTTACTAGTGTTTATAGTAGCCCCTGAGTATTTGATACTTGTTCGGTTGCTAAGATTAGTAACTCGAAACAGGAGTTACATAATAAACAGAGACTAGTTGAAGGGGAAGTGACAATGAGTGTTGGAAGTAGTTCCAAGATTTATATGATCATCGTCGCACACTCCCTATACTATCGAAATTAGTGTTTATAGTAGCCCCTGAGTATTTGATACTTGTTCGGTTGCTAAGATTAGTAACTCGAAACAGGAGTTCTGAATAAGCGAAACTAGTTGAAGGGCAGTAACGATGAGTGTTGGAAGTAGTTCCAAGATTGATATGATCATCATCGCACACTCCCTATACTATCGGGATTAGTGTTGAACCTAAATAAATGTTATTTGGCGTTTGCGTTGAGCATGGATATGATTTGATCATGTTTATTGCAATACGGTTATTCATGTAAGTTAGAGAATAATTATTGTTCATTTACATGAATAAAACCTTCTATGGTCATACACCCAATGAAAATGGTTTGTTGGATCTCGATCGTGTGATACACATATTCATAATATTGAAACCAAAAGATGTAAAGTTAATAATGATAGTGCAATTTATTTGTGGCACTGCCGTTTGGGGTCATATCGTGTAAAGCGCATGAAGAAACTCCATAAAGATGGATTTTGAAATCACTTGGTTATGAATCGTTTGATGCTTGCGAACCGTGCCTTTTGGGCAAGATGACTGAAACTCCGTTGTTCGAACAATGGAACGAGCAACAAACTTGTTGGAAATAATACATCTTGATGTATGCGATCCAATGAGTGTTGATGCTCGAGGCAAGTATCGTTATTTTCGACCTTCACAAGATGATTTGAGCAGATATGGGTATATCTACTTGATGAAACATAAGTCTGAAATAATTGAAAGGTTCAAAGAATTTCAGAGTGAAGTGGAAAAATCATCGTAACATGAAAATAAAGTTTCTGCGATCTGATCACAGAGGCGAATATTTGAGTTCTGAGTTTGGTCTTCAATTAAAATAATGTGGAATAGTTTCACATCTCACGCCACAGAACACCACAATGTTATGGTGTGTCGAGCGTCGTAACCGCACTTTATTGGATATGATGCGATCTATGATGTCTCTTATCGGTTTACCACTATCATTTTGGGGTTATGCATTAGAGACAGCTGCATTCACGTTTAAAAAAGGGCACCATCTAAATCGTTGAGGCGACACCGTATGAACTATGGTTTAGCGATAAACCTAAGCATCGTTTCTTAAAGTTTGGAGTTGTGATGCTTATGTGAAAAGGTTTTCACCTGATAAGCTTGAACCCAAATCGGAGAAGTGCGTCTTCATAGAATACCCAAAGGTAACTATTGGGTACACCTTCTAACACAGATCCGAAAGCAAGATATTTGTTGCTAAGATGGATCCTTTCTAGAGAAGAAGTTTCTCTCGAAAGAAGTGAGTGGGAGGAAAGTAGAACTTGATGAGGTAATTGTATCTTCTCCCTTATTGGAGAGTAGTTCATCACAGAAATCAGTTCAAGTGATTCCTACACCAATTAGTGAGGAAGTTAATGATGATGATCATAAAACTTCAGATCAAGTTGCTACCAAACCTCGTAGGTCTTCAGAGTAAGATCCGCACCAAAGTGGTGCGGTAATCCTATTCTAGAAGTCATGTTACTAGACCATGATGAACCTGCGAACTATGAGGAAGCGATGATGAGCCCAGATTCGCGAAATGGCTTGAGGCCATAAAATCTGAGATAGGATCCATATATAAGAACAAAGTGTGGACTTTGGTTGACCTGCTCGATGATCAGCAAGTCATGTTAAATGAATGGATCTTCAAGAGGAAGACGGACAACGATAGTAGTGTTACTATCTACAAAGCTCAACTTGTCACAAAAAGGTTTTTGACAAGTTCAAGGTGTTGACTACAATGAGATTTTCTCAAGCTGTAGCGATGCTTAAGTCTGTCGAATCATGTTAGCAATTGCCACATTTTATGAAATCTGGCAAATGGATGTCAAAACTACATTCTTTAATGGATTTATTAAAGAAGAGTTGTATATGATGCAACCAGAAGGTTTTATCAAGGAGCTAACGAAATGTGCAAGCTTCAGCGATCCATCTATGGACTGGTGCAAGCATCTCGGAGTTGGAATAAACGCTTTGATAGTGTGATCAAAGCATATGGTTTTATACAGACTTTTGGAGAAGCCTGTATTTGCAAGAAAGTGAGTGGGAGCACTACAGCCTTTTCGATAAGTATATGTGAATGACATATTGTTGATCGGAAATAATGTAGAATTATTCGAAAAGCATAAAGGAGTGTTTGAAAGGAGTTTTTCAAAGAAAGACCTCGGTGAAGCTGCTTACATATTGAGCATCAAGATCTATAGAGATAGATCAAGGCGCTTGATAAGTTTTCAATGAAGACATACCTTGACAAGATTTTGAAGTAGTTCAAAATGGAACAGTCAAAGAAAGAGTTCTTGCCTGTGTTACAAGGTGTGAGATTGAGTAAGACTCAAAACCCGACCACTGACGAGAAGATAGAAAGAGAATGAAAGTCATTCCTATGCATCAGCCATAGGTTCTATAAAGTATGTCATCTTGTGTACCAGATCTATTGC
Organism: Aegilops longissima; assembly: GCA_021605205.1. Taxonomy (NCBI): domain Eukaryota; kingdom Viridiplantae; phylum Streptophyta; class Magnoliopsida; order Poales; family Poaceae; genus Aegilops; species Aegilops longissima. The sequence continues at coordinate 838,512,835 of CM038677.1, forward strand.
ATACCCTACCACTAAGCTTGGCAAGGAGTGCAATAGTGATCTAGGAGTAGATCAATGGACAGCGGTCAAAATTATCCTTAGTAGAATAAGGATATGTTTCTCGATTATGGAAAAGGTTAGGTCGTAAAGGGTTACGTCGATGCAAGTTTTAACACTAATCTAGATGACTCGAGTCTCAATCTGGATACATATTGAAAGTGGGAGCAATTAGCTAGAGTAGCTACATGCGAGCATTGTAGATATAGAAATTTGCAAAATACTTACGGCTCTGAATGTGACAGACCGTTGACTAAAATTATCTCACAAGCAAAACATGATCACACCTTAGTACTCTTTGGGTGTTAATCACATAGCGATGTGAACTAGATTACTGACTCTAGTAAACCCTTTGGGTGTTGGTCACATGTCGATGTGAACTATGGGTGTTAACCACATATAGATGTGAACTATTGATGTTAAATCACATGGCGATGTGAACTAGATTATTGACTCTAGTGCAAGTGGGAGGCTGAAGGAAATATGCCTAGAGGCAATAATAAAGTTATTATTTATTTCCTTATATCATGATAAATGTTTATTATTCATGCTAGAATTGTATTAACGGAAACATAATACATGTGTGAATACATAGACAAGCAGTGTCACTAGTATGCCTCTACTTGACTAGCTCGTTAATCGAAGATGGTTATGTTTCCTAACCATAGACATGAGTTGTCATTTGATTAAGCGGGATCACATCATTAGGAGAATGATCTGATTGACATGACCCATTCCGTTAGCCTAGCACTTGATCGTTTAGTATGTTGCTATTGCTTTCTTCATGACTTATACATGTTCTTGTAACTATGAGATTATGCAACTCCGTTTACGGAGGAACACTTTGGGTACTACCAAGCGTCTGGCGTAGCTGGGTGATTATAAAGGAGTACTACAGGTGTCTCCAAAGGTACATGTTGGGTTGGCGTATTTGAGATTAGGTTTTGTCCTCCGATTGTCGGAGAGGTATCTCTGGGCCTTCTCGGTAATACACATCATATAAGCCTTGCAAGCATTGCAACTAATAAGTTAGTTGCGAGATGATGTATTCTGAGCGAGTAAAGAGACTTGCGATAGCGAGATTGAACTAGGTATTGGATACCGGCGATCGAATCTCGGGCAAGTAACATACCGATGACAAAGGAACAAAGTATGTTGTTATGCGGTTTGATCGATAAAATCTTAACGTAGAATATGTAGGAGCCAATATGGGCATCCAGGTTCGCTATTGGTTATTGACCAGAATAGTTCTAGGTCATGTCTACATAGTTCTCGAACCGTAGAATCCATGCAACAAGGTTTGATGGCGGTTATATTATGAGTTTATGAGTTTTGATGTACCGAAGGAGTTGAGTCGGATGAGATCGGGGACATGGCGAGAGTCTCGAAATGGTCGAGGCGTAAAGATCGATATATTGGGCGACTATATTGGAGTTCGGAAGGTTCGAATGATTGGGTATTTTTTGAATGCAGGAGAGTTACAGGAATTCGCCGGGGAGAAGTATTGGGCCTTATTGGGCCTGCAGGAAAGAGAGGGCTGCCTAGGGCAGGCTCGCGCCCCAAGGCCTAGTCCGAATTGGACTAGGGGAGGGCCGCACCCCTTCCTCCCTTCCTTTCCTTCTCTCCTACTCCTACTAGGAAAGGAGAGTCCTACTCCCGGTGGGAGTAGGACTCCCCCCAAGCGCCTCCTCCTCCTTGGCGGCCCTTCCCTTGCTCCTTTATATCTACGAGGAAGGGGGCACTAACACACAAGTTGATCTCGTGATCGTTCTTAGCCGTGTAAGTAGAACTTGATGAGGTAATTGTATCTTCTCCCTTATTGGAGAGTAGTTCATCACAGAAATCAGTTCAAGTGATTCCTACACCAATTAGTGAGGAAGTTAATGATGATGATCATAAAACTTCAGATCAAGTTGCTACCAAACCTCGTGAGGTCTTCCAGAGTAAGATCCGCACCAAAGTGGTACGGTAATCCTATTCTAGAAGTCATGTTACTAGACCATGATGAACCTGCGAACTATGAGGAAGCGATGATGAGCCCAGATTCGCGAAATGGCTTGAGGCCATAAAATCTGAGATAGGATCCATATATAAGAACAAAGTGTGGACTTTGGTTGACCTGCTCGATGATCAGCAAGTCATGTTAAATGAATGGATCTTCAAGAGGAAGACGGACATCGATAGTAGTGTTACTATCTACAAAGCTCAACTTGTCACAAAAAGGTTTTTGACAAGTTCAAGGTGTTGACTACAATGAGATTTTCTCAACTCAGTAGCGATGCTTAAGTCTGTCCGAATCATGTTAGCAATTGCCACATTTTATGAAATCTGGCAAATGGATGTCAAAACTACATTCTTTAATGGATTTATTAAAGAAGAGTTGTATATGATGCAACCAGAAGGTTTTATCAAGGAGCTAACGAAATGTGCAAGCTTCAGCGATCCATCTATGGACTGGTGCAAGCATCTCGAGTTGGAATAAACGCTTTGATAGTGTGATCAAAGCATATGGTTTTATATGACTTTTGGAGAAGCCTCAGATTTGCAAGAAAGTGAGGGAGCACTACAGCCTTTCCGATAAGTATATGTGAATGACATATTGTTGATCGGAAATAATGTAGAATTATTCTCGAAAAGCATAAAGGAGTGTTTGAAAGGAGTTTTTCAAAGAAAGACCTCGGTGAAGCTGTTACATATTGAGCATCAAGATCTATAGAGATAGATCAAGACGCTTGATAAGTTTTCAATGAAGACATACCTTGACAAGATTTTGAAGTAGTTCAAAATGGAACAGTCAAAGAAAGAGTTCTTGCCTGTGTTACAAGGTGTGAGATTGAGTAAGACTCAAAACCCGACCACTTACAGAAGATAGAAAGAGAATGAAAGTCATTCCCTATGCATCAGCCATAGGTTCTATAAAGTATGTCATGTTGTGTACTAGATCTATTGCATACCCTACCACTAAGCTTGGCAAGGAGTGCAATAGTGATCTAGGAGTAGATCAATGGACAGCGGTCAAAATTATCCTTAGTAGAATAAGGATATGTTTCTCGATTATGGAAAAGGTTCGTCAGAAGGGTTACGCCGATGCAAGTTTTAACACTAATCTAGATGACTCGAGTCTCAATCTGGATACATATTGAAAGTGGGAGCAATTAGCTAGAGTAGCTCTGCAGCAGCATTGTAGATATAGAAATTTGTAAATACTTACGGCTCTGAATGTGACAGACCTGCTGACTAAAATTATCTCACAAGCAAAACATGATCACACCTTAGTACTCTTTGGGTGTTAATCACATAGCGATGTGAACTAGATTATGACTCTAGTAAACCCTTTGGGTGTTGGTCACATGTCGATGTGAACTATGGGTGTTAACCACATATAGATGTGAACTATTGATGTTAAATCACATGGCGATGTGAACTAGATTATTGACTCTAGTGCAAGTGGGAGATCAAGGAAATATGCCCTAGAGGCAATAATAAAGTTATTATTTATTTCCTTATATCATGATAAATGTTTATTATTCATGCTAGAATTGTATTAACCGGAAACATAATACATGTGTGAATACATAGACAAACAGAGTGTCACTAGTATGCCTCTACTTGACTAGCTCGTTAATCAAGATGGTTATGTTTCCTAACCATAGACATGAGTTGTCATTTGATTAAACGGATCACATCATTAGGAGAATGATCTGATTGACATGACCCATTCCGTTAGCCTAGCACTTGATCGCTTAGTATGTTGCTATTGCTTTTTCATGACTTATACATGTTCTGAGATTATGCAACTCCTGCTATCGGAGGAACACTTTGGGTACTACCAAACGTCACAACGAATCGGGTGATTATAAAGGAGTACTACATGTGTCTCCAAAGGTACATGTTGGGTTGGCGATTTCGAGATTAGGTTTTGTCACTCCGATTGTCGGAGAGGTATCTGGGCCTTCTCGGTAATACACATCATATAAGTTTGCAAGCATTGCAACTAATAAGTTAGTTAAGTAGATGATGTATTACGGAACGAGTAAAGAGACTTGCGGTAACGAGATTGAACTAGGTATTGATACCGACGATCGAATCTCGCAAGTAACATACCGATGACAAAGGAACAAAGTATGTTGTTATGTTTGATCGATAAAAATCTTCAGAGAATATGTAGGAGCCAATATGGGCATCCAGGTTCCGCTATTGGTTATTGACCAAGAATAGTTCTAGGTCATGTCTACATAGTTCTCGAACCCGTAGGGTCCGCACGCTAAGGTTTCGGCGATGGTTATATTATGAGTTTATGAGTTTTGATGTACCGAGTTCGGAGTCCCGGATGAGATCGGGACATGACGAGGAGTCTCAAATGGTCGAGACGAAAGATCGATATATTGACGACTATATTCGAGTTCGGAAAGGTTCAATGATTCGGTATTTTTCGAGTACCGAGAGTTACGGAATTCGCCGGGAGAAGTATTGGGCCTTATTGGGCCCTGCGGAAAGAGAGAGAGGGCTGCCTAGGCAGGCTGCGCGCTTCAAGGCCTAGTCCGAATTGGACTAGGGGGGGGCCGCACCCTTCCTCCCTTCCCTTTCCTTCTCTCCTACTCCTACTAGGAAAGGAGGAGTCCTACTCCCCTGGGAGTAGGACTTCTCTCTTGCCGCCTCCTCCTTGGTCGTTTTTCCTTGCTCCTTTATATACGAGGGAAGGGGGCACCCAACACACACAAGTTGATCTACGGATCGTTTTAGCCGCAGCGGTGCCCCCCTCCACCATATTCCACTTCGGTCATATCGTCGCGGAGCTTAGGTGAAGCCCTGCGCGGTGAAGTCATATCGTCGCGGAGCTTAGGCGAAGCCCTGCGTCGGTGGAGCATCATCATCGTCCTGCGCCGTCGTCTGACGGAACTCATCCTCGACGCTTTGCTGGATCGAGCCGGGGATCGTCATCGAGCTGAGCGTGTGCAGAACTCGGAGGTGCCGACGTTCGGTACTTGGATCGGTCGGATCGTGAAGGCGTCGACTACATCAACCGCATTGTTATAACGCTTCGCTTTCGGTCTCACGAGGTACATGGACGGACACTCTCCCTCTCGTTGCTATGCCATCACCATGGTCTTGCATGTGCGTAGGAAATTTTTGAAATTACTACGTTCCCCAAAAGTAGTAATTTCAAAAAAATTCCTACGCACATGCAAGATCATGGTGATGTATAGCAACGAGAGGGGAGAGTGTGTCCACGTACCCTCGTAGACCGATAGCGGAAGCGTTAGCACAACGCGGTTGATGTAGTCATACATATTCACGATCCGATCGATCAAGTACCGAACACACGACACCTCCGAGTTCAGCACACGTTCAGCCCGATGACGTCCCTCGAACTCCGATCCAGCCGAGTGTTGAGGGAGAGTTTCGTCAGCACGACGGCGTGGTGATGACGATGATGTTCTACTGACGCAGGGCTTCTCCTAAGCACTGCTACAGTATTATCGAGGTGGACTATGGTGGAGGGGGGCACCGCACACGACTAAAAGATCAAACGATCAATTGTTGTGTCTCTAGGGTGCCCCCTGCCCCCGTATATAAAGGAGCAAGGGGGGTGGTGCGGCCGGCCTAGAGGGGGCGCGCCAGGAGGAGTCCTACTCCCACCGGGAGTAGGACTCCCCCCTTTACTAGTTGGATTATGATTGGGGGAAGAGGTGGAGGAGAAGAAGGAAGGGCGCCACCCTCTCCTTGTCCTATTCGGACTAGGGGGAGGGCGCAGTCCTTGCCCTGGCCGCCTCCTCTTATCCACTAAGGCCCATTAATTCCCGGGGGTTCCGTAACCTCCTGTACTCGATAAAATCCCGATTTCACCCGAACACTTCCGATATCCAAACATAGGCTTCCAATATATCAATCTTCATGTCTCGACCATTTAGAGACTCGTCATGTCCGTGATCACATCCGGACTCAACAACCTTCGTACATCAGAACATATAAACTCATAATATAACCGTCATCAAACGTTATGTGCGGACCCTACGGGTTCGAGAACTATGTAGACATGACCGAGACACGCCTCCGTGAATAACCAATAGCGAACCTGGATGCTCATATTGGCTCCCACATATTCTACGAAGATCTTTATCGGTCAGACCGCATAACAACATACGTTGTTCGCTTTGTCATCGGTATGTTATTTGCCCGAGATTCGATCGTCGGCATCTCAATACCTAGTTCAATATCGTTACCGGCAAGTCTCTTTACTCGTTCGGTAATACATCATCCCACAACTAACTCATTAGTTGCAATGCTTGCAAGGCTTAAGTGATGTGCATTACCGAGAGGGCCCAGAGATACCTCTCCGACAGTCGGAGTGTCAAATCCTAATCTCGAAATACGCCAACCCAACAAGTACCTTTGGAGAAACCTGTAGAGCACCTTTATAATCACCCAGTTATGTTGTGACGTTTGGTAGCACACAAAGTGTTCCTCCGGTAAACGGGAGTTGCATAATCTCATAGTCATAGGAACATGTATAAGTCATGAAGAAAGCAGTAGCAACATACTAAACGATCATGTGCTAAGCTAACGGAATGAGTCATGTCAATCACATCATTCTCCTAATGATGTGATCCCGTTAATCAAATGACAACTCATGTCTATGGCTAGGAAACATAACCATCTTTGATCAACGAGCTAGTCAAGTAGAGGCATACTAGTGACACTCTGTTTGTCTATGCATTCACACATGTATTATGTTTGCGGTTAATACAATTCTAGCATGAATAATAAACATTTATCATGATATAAGGAAATAAATAATAACTTTATTATTGCCTCTAGGGCATATTTCCTTCAAACGGAACTTCGTGAGATAGGTTAGTATGATAAAGAGCAAACCATTTCACTTTGGTACTGTCAAAGACAAGATTCATAATTGTTTCCACACAATGCCTACTTTAGCATATCATTTCCACAATTTATATTGAGCAATATAAGCCATAGAAACGAGGAAACAAGCAAGCTATGCATTGAAAACAGAATCTGTCAAGAACAGAATAGTCCGAAGTAATATGTACTCCAACCATACTTCTGATACTCCAAAAAATCTGAAAAATTAGGACAACGTAGATAATTTGTATATCTATCACCTGTATAAAATTCAGATCAAAATCACATTCCAGTGAATTTTCAAAATTCCTGGACTGAGAACAAAAGTTTCTGTTTTTGCACAGATTCAAGTCAACTATCATCCACACTATCCCAAAGGCTTTACTTGGCACTTTATTGAAACAAAAGCAATAAAACATGATTACCACAGTAGCCTAATCATGTGAACACAAAAAAACAGTAGGGGTGATAACCCACAAGTATAGGGGACCGCAACAGCTTTCGAGGGTAAAGTATTCAACCCAAATTTATTGATTCGACACAAGGGGAGCCAAAGAATATTCTTGAGTATTAGCAGTTGAGTTGTCAATTCAACCACACCTGGATAACTTAGTATCTGCAGCAAAGTGTTTAGTAGCAAAAGTGGTATGATAATAAAGGTAACGGTAGCAAAAGTAAAGATAAATGTTTTTGGGTTTTTGTAGTAGTTGTAACAGTAGCAACGGAAAAGTAAATAAGTGAAGAACAATATGTGAAAAGCTCGTAGGCAATGGATCAGTGATGGATAATTATGCCGGATGCGATTCCTCATGTAATAGTTATAACATAGGGTGATATAGAACTAGCTCCAATTCATCAATGTAATGTAGGCATGTATTCCGTAAATAGTCATACGTGCTTATGGAAAAGAACTTGTATGACGTCTTTTGTCCTACCCCCACGTTGCAGTGGGGTCCTTACGGAAACTAAGGGATATTAAGGCCTCCTTTTAATAGAGAACCGGACCAAAGCATTAACACATAGAGAATACATGAACTCCTCAAACTACGGTCATCACTGAGAAGTATCCCGATTATTGTCACTTCGGGGTTGTTGGATCATAACACATAATAGGTGACTATAGACTTGCAAGATAGGATCAAGAACACACATATATTCATGAAGACATAATAGGTTCAGATCTGAAATCATGGCACTCGGGCCCTAGTGACAAGCATTAAGCATAGCAAAGTCATAGCAACATCAATCTCAGAACATAGTGGATACTAGGGATCAAACCCTAACAAAACTAACTTGATTACATGGTAAATCTCATCCAACCCATCACCGTCCAGCAAGCCTACGATGGAATTACTCATGCAAGGCGGTGAGCATCATGAAATTGGTGATAGAGGATGGTTGATTATGACGACGGCGACGAATCCCCCTCTCCAGAGCCCCGAACGGACTCCGGATCAACGCTCCCGAGAGAGATTAGGGCTTGGCGGCGGCTCCGTGTCGTAAAACGCGATGAAACTTTCTCCCTGATTTTTTTCTCCCCGAGACGGAATATATGGAGTTGGAGTTGAGGTCGGAGGAGGTCCACGGGGCCAACAAGATAGGGGGCCGCGCCCTAGGGGGGGGGGGCGCCCCCCTGTCTTGTGGACAGGCCGTGGCCCCCCTGGCGCTAATTATTTCGCCAAAAATTCTTATTAATTCCAAAAAGTGCCTCCGTGGATTTCCAGGACATTCCGAGAACTTTTCTTTTCTACACATAAAACAACATCATGGCAGTTCTGCTGAAAACAGCGTCAGTCCGGGTTAGTTTCATTCAAATCATGCAAGTTAGAGTTCAAAACAAGGGCAAAAGTGTTTGGAGAAGTAGATACGTTGGAGACATATGAACTCCCCCAAGCTTAAACCTTTGCTTGTCCTCAAGCAATTCAGTTGATAAACTGAAAGTGATAAAGAAAAACTTTTACAAACTCTGTTTGCTCTTGTTGTTGTAACATCAAAAGCCAACATTCAAGTTTCAGCAAATATTAGGAACTAACCATACTCACAATAACACATAGGTCTCACAATTAGTCATATCAATAGCATAATCAGCTAGCAAGCCATAATAATAAGACACGGATGACAACACTTTCTCAAAATGATCATAACATGATATAACAAAATGGTATCTCGCTAGCCCTTTCTGAGACCGCAAAACATAAATGCAGAGCACCTTTAAAGATCAAGGACTGACTAAACATTGTAATTCATGGTAAAAGAGATCCAGTCAAGTCATACCCAATATAAACCAATAATAATGAATGCAAATGATAGTGTGCTCTCTAGCGGGTGCTTTTAATAAGAAGGGTGATGACTCCACATAAAAGTAAATAGATAGGCCCTTCGTAGAGGGAAGCAGGGATTTGCAGAGGTTCCAGAGCTCGATTTTAAAATAGAGATTGAATAACATTTTGAGCGGCATACTTTTGCTGTCAACGCAACAACCATGAGATGGCTGTATCTTCCATACTACATGTATTATAGGCAGTTCCCAAACAGAATGGTAAAGATTTATACTCCCCCAATCACCAGCAAGCATCAATCCATGGCTTGCTCGAAACAACGAGTGCCTCCAACATACAACAGCCATGGGGGAGTTTTGTTTAATTATTTTGATTTGCTTTGATCTTTTTGGATCATGGGACTGGGCATCCCGGTTACCGGCCCTTTCTCGTGAATGAGGAGCAGAGTCCACTCCTCTTGAGAATAACCCACCTAGCATGGAAGATATAGGCAGCCCTTGTTGAAACATGAGCTGCTCGAGCATACAAAACAGAATTTCATTTGAAGGTTTGGAGTTTGGCACATACAAATTTACTTGGAACGGCAGGTGAATACCGCATATAGGAAGGTATAGTGGACTCATATGGAACAACTTTGGGGTTTAAGGAGTTTGGATGCACAAGCAGTATTCCCGCTTAGTACAGGTGAAGGCTAGCAAAAGACGGGGAAGCGACCAACTGAGAGAGCGACAACAGTCGTAAACATGCATTAAAATTAATTTACAACGAGTACAAGCATGAGTAGGATATAATCTACCATGAACATAAATATCATGAAGGCTATGTTGATTTGATTCAACTACATGCGTGAACATGTGCCAAGTCGAGTCACTCAATTCATTCAAAGGAGGATACCATCCCATCATATCACATCATAATCATTCTAATAGAATGTTGGCACGCAAGGTAAACCATAACTCATAGCTAACAAGCATGGCACAAGCAACTATAATCTCTAAATGTCATTGCAAATATGTTTACTTCATAATAGCTGACTCAGGAACGATGAACCCATCATATTTACAAAAACAAGAGAGGTCGAGTTCATACCAGCTTTTTCTCATCCCAATAAGTCCATCATATATCGTCATTATTGCCTTTCACTTGCACGACCGAACGATGTGTATAATAATAAGAGTGCACGTGTATTGGACTAAGCTGGAATCTGCAAGCATTCAACTCAAGAGAGAAGACAAGGTAATATGTGCTCTAAGTTAAATAAACAATCATGCATATAAGAGCCACTAATCATTTTCAATATGGTCTTCTCGACCCCTAAAAGAAAGAAAAGAAAATAAAACTATTTACACGGGAAAGCTCCCAACAAGTAAAAAGAAGAACGAGAAATCTTTTTGGGTTTTCATTTTAATTTCTACTACAAGCATGGAAATTAAACTAACTAATTTTTTTGGTTTTTCTTAAGGTTTATCAAACACACAAGAAGAAAAATAGAAAAATAAATTTAAACTAGCATGGATAATAGAATGAAAGAGTATGAGCACCGACGACTAGTGTGTGAACATGAATGTAAAGTCGGTGAGAAATACGTACTCCCCCAAGCTTAGGCTTTTGGACTAAGTTGGTCTAATACCAATGACCGCCTGGCTGATATCCATAAGAGTAACTGGGGTAGTACTAAGATGCAGAGGCGACTGCCTCCTGAGCAACAGCGTGTTGGCGAGCTGCCTCCATTCCCCTCTCATATTCAGTTGCTTATTCTTATCAAAAAGCTTCATCCACACCAAACTCAACAAGAACTCGTGAGATAGGTTAGTATAAACCAATGCAAAACCTTATCATTTTATACTGTAACAAATAACTAAATTATTATTCAACATTCCATACTAAATGCCTCTGCATATTTAATACTCCTATCCTCAAATAGAATCATTAAACAAGCCATATGCAAACAATGCAAACATAACAGCAATCTGTCAAAACAGTACAGTCTGTAAAGAATGCAAGATTCATCATACTTCCCTAACTCCAAAAATTATGAAATAAAATTCCCACTGTATTGAATTTATAAGAGCTCATTATGCAAAAAGTTTCAACATTATATCATGCTCTGACTTTTCTAGGGAATTTTTGCAACAGCAGTAAACTTTCTGTTTTCAAACAGCAACATGTATACTAGCAAAATAAGCATGGTAAAGGCTATCCTTGACTTCTTTATTGAAACTAAAGATGCAAAACATTATTATAAATAACAGAAAGTAAAAAGAGGGTACAGAAGGTTGTGCCTTCTAGTTTCATCCATCTCATGATCATCAAAATGAACCCACTAACAAGGTTGATCAAGTCTTGTTAACAAACTCATTCCGAATAACACAGAACCGGAGAAATTTCGAATAACACTAAGTTACCTCAACGGGGATATGAAAATCCCCAACAATAAGAATATCATACTTTTCTTGACAGTAGGGAGAGGAAATTCAAAACCTCCAAAATGATAGTTGGAACTTTTCAATAGAATTGATACTATGAACTTGAGATTGTTTCCTCGGAAAGTGTACCGCATGCTCATTACCATTAACATGAAAAGTGACATTGCCTTTGTTGCAATCAATAACAGCCCCTGCAGTATTAAGAAAAGTTCTACCAAGGATAATAGACATACTATCGTCCTCAGGAATATCAAGAATAACAAAGTCCGTTAAGATAGTGACATTTGCAACCACAACAGGCACATCCTCACAAATACCGACAGGTATAGCAGTTGATTTATCAGCCATTTGCAAAGATATTTCAGTAGGTGTCAACTTATTCAATTCAAGTCTATGATATAAAGAGAGAGGCATAACACTAACACCGGCTCCAAGATCACATAAAGCAGTTCTAACATAATTTCTTTTAATAGAGCATGGTATAGTTGGTACACCCGGATCTCCAAGTTTCTTGGGTATTCCACCCTTAAAAGTGTAATTAGCAAGCATGGTGGAGATTTCAGCTTCCGGTATCTTTCTTTTATTTGTGATGATATCTTTCATATAGTTAGCATAAGGATTTACTTTAAGAATATCAGTTAAGCGCATGCGTAAGAAAATAGGTCTAATCATTTCAGCAAAGCGCTCAAAATCCTCATCATCTTTTGACTTGGATGGTTTAGGAGGAAAGGGCATGGGTTTCTGAACCCATGGTTCTCTTTCTTTACCGTGCTTCCTAGCAACAAAATCTCTCTTATCATAACGTTGATTCTTTGATTGTAGGTTATCAAGATCAACAACAGGTTCAATTTCTACATCATTGTCTTTGCTAGGTTGAGCATCAACATGAACATTATCATTAACATTATCACTAGGTTCATGTTCATCACCTGATTGAGTTTCAGCATCAGAAATAGAAATATCATTGGGATTCTCAGGTGTGTCTACAGTAGGTTCACTAGAAGCATGCAAAGTCCTATCATTTTTCTTCTTCTTCTTTTTAGAAGAACTAGGTGCCTCTAAATTATTTCTCTGAGAATCTTGCTCGATTCTCTTAGGGTGGCCTTCAGGATACAAAGGTTCCTGAGTCATTCTACCAGTTCTAGTAGCCACTCTAACAGCAAAGTCATTTTTATTATTCAATTCATCAAGCAAATCATTTTGAGCTTTAAGTACTTGCTCAGCTTGAGTAGCAACCATATAAGTATATTTGCTAACGCGGTGAAGTTCATCTTTAACTCTAGCCAAATTATCACCTACGCGTCCTATCTCGAAAGCATTATTCTTTAACTCTCTACCAACATAAGCATTAAAACTTTCTTTTCTAGCCATAAAGTCATCAAATTCATCTAAGCATGGGCTATGAAATTTAGTAGAGGGTACTTCAACTTTATCATATCTATAGAGAGAATTTACCTTTACTACCCGTGTCAGGTTATCAAGACAATGTGGTTCTTCAGGCGGTAAATTAAGACCATGTATTTCTTCAATAGGAGGTAAATTCTTAACATCTTCAGCTTTAATACCTTTTTCTTTCATTGATTTCTTTGCCTCTTGCATATCTTCAGACTGAGAAATAAAACACCTCTCTTCTTGAGTGGGTTTAGGAATAGGCTCAGAGTTGGCTCAATTGGTTCAGAATTACTTCAGAATTGGCTCGGGAGAGTCCAATTATTTTCATTAGTCAACATATTATTCAATAATATTTCAGCTTCACGATTGTTCTTTCCACGAAAACACAACCAGCACAACTATCCAAGTAGTCCTTGGAAGCATCGGTTAGTCCATTATAAAAGATATCAAGTATTTCATTTTTCTTAAGAGGATGATCAGCAACGCATTAAGTTCAGAGAAGCCTCCCCAAGCTTGTGGGAGACTCTCTTCTTTGATTTGCACAAAATTATATATTTCCATAAGGCAGCTTGTTTCTTATGAGCAGGGAAATATTTAGCGAGAAGTAATAAATCATATCACGGGACTACGCACACAACCAGGAGCAAGAGAATTATACCAAGTCTTAGCATCACCCTTTAATGAGAACGGTAATATCTTAAGGATATATAAATAGCGAGACTTCTCATCATGAGTAAATAGGGTAGATATATCATTCAACTTGGTAAGATGTGCCACAACAGTTTCAGATTCAAGGCCATAAAAAGGATCAGATTCAACGAAAGTAATAATATCAGGATCAACAGAGAATTCATAATCCTTATCAGTAACACAGATAGGTGAAGTAGCAAAAGCAGGATCAGGTTTCATTCTAGCATTAAGAGACTGCTACTTCCATTTAGCTAATAATTTCTTAAGATCATTTCTATCATTGCAAGCAAGAATTTCCATAGCAGCATTTTCATTCATAACATAACCCTTAGGAACAACAGATAATACATAATCATTGGGGGACCTTCATCATCACTATCATCAGTAATAGGATCTTCAGTAATTTCATTCCCCCTAAATCTAGCAAGTTGTTCATCTAGAAATTCACCTAATGGCAAAGTAGTATCACGCACAGAAGTAGTTTCATCATGCATAGCAGAAGTGGCATCATCAATAACATGCGACATATCAGAATTCATAACAGTAGCAGGTTTAGGTGTCGCAAGCCTACTAATAACGGAAGGAGAATCTAGTGCAGAGCCAGATGGCAGTTCCTTACCTCCCCTCATAGTTGAGGGCAAAATAGTAGTTCGATCGTCTTTCAAGTTCTTCATAGTGATCAACAGATATAAATCCCAAGTGACTCAGAGAATAGAGCTATGCTCCCCGGCAACGGCGCCAGAAGTTAGTCTTGATAACCCACAAGTATAGGGGATCGCAACAGCTTTCGAGGGTAAGTATTCAACCCAAATTTATTGATTCGACACAAGGGGAGCCAAAGAATATTCTTGAGTATTAGCAGTTGAGTTGTCAATTCAACCACACCTGGATAACTTAGTATCTGCAGCAAAGTGTTTAGTAGCAAAAGTGGTATGATAATAAAGGTAACGGTAGCAAAAGTAAATATAAATGTTTTTGGGTTTTTGTACTAGTTGTAACAGTAGCAACGGAAAAGTAAATAAGCGAAGAACAATATGTGAAAAGCTCGTAGGCAATGGATCAGTGATGGACAATTATGCCGGATGCGATTCCTCATGTAATAGTTATAACATAGGGTGATATAGAACTAGCTTCAATTCATCAATGTAATGTAGGCATGTATTCCGTAAATAGTCATACGTGCTTATGGAAAAGAACTTGTATGACGTATTTTATCCTACCCTCCCGTTGCAGCGGGGTCCTTACGAAAACTAAGGGATATTATGGCCTCCTTTTAATAGAGAACCAGGCCAATGCATTAACACATAGTGAATACATGAACTCCTCAAACTACGGTCATCACCGAGAAGTATCCCGATTATTGTCACTTCGGGGTTGTCGGATCATAACACATAATAGGTGACTATAGACTTGCAAGATAGGATCAAGAACACGCATATATTCATGAAAACATAATAGGTTCAGATCTGAAATCATGGCACTCGGGCCCTAGTGACAAGCATTAAGCATAGCAAAGTCATAGCAACATCAATATCGGAACATAGTGGATACTAGGGATCAAACCCTAACAAAACTAACTTGACTACATGGTAAATCTCATTCAACCCATCACCGTCCAGCAAGCCTAGATGGAATTACTCACGCACGGCGGTGAGCATCATGAAATTGGTGATGGAGGATGGTTGATTATGACGACGGCGACGAATCCCCCTCTCCGGAGCCCCGAACGGACTTCAGATCAGCCCTCCCGAGAGAGATTAGGGCTTGGCGGCGGCTCCGTGTCGTAAAATGCGATGAAACTTTCTCCCTGATTTTTTCTCCCCGAGACGGAATATATGGAGTTGGAGTTGAGGTCGGAGGAGGTCCAGGGGGCCCACGAGATAGGGGCCGCGCCCTAGGGGGGGGCCTGTCTCGTGGACAGGCCGTGGGCCCCCTGGCACGAATTCTTTCGCCAAAAATTCTTATTAACTCCAAAAAGTGCCTCCGTGGATTTCCAGGACATCCCGAGAACTATTCTTTTCTACACATAAAACAACATCATGGCAGTTCTGCTGAAAACAGCGTCAGTCCGGGTTAGTTTCATTCAAATCATGCAAGTTAGAGTCCAAAACAAGGGCAAAAGTGTTTGGAAAAGTAGATACGTTGGAGACGTATCATGGGCACTCAAACACGAGTTCCTCTGTTTTGCGGTATGCCAGAGTCAAAAATCTCCATGTCAACATTGCGTTTGCTCCCTCCAAACTCCTCCCCTTTACCTTTATATGCAATGATTTACATTCCGCTGCTATACTCTTAGAATTGCATGTGTAGGTTGATTGCTTGACTAGTGCTAAGTTGCTAAAATCTGCCAAGAATTAAAATTGGGAAAGGCTAGGTTTTTATTTGGTCAAGTAGTCTAATCACCCCCTCTAGACATACTTTCGATCCTACACACAGATAGGTGAAGTAGCAAAAGCAGGGTCATATTGCATTCTAGCATTCAAAGACTTTTCTTCCAGCTTAGCTAATAGTTTATTAAGATCATATCTATCATTGCAGGCAAGAAAGTCTCTAGCTATTTCTTCATCCATAACATAACCCTCAGGTACAACAGGCAATTCATATCTAGGGGGAGAATTTTGATCATCACTTCCATTAATATCATCAGTTTCGGTAATTTCATTCTCTCTAACCCTAGCAAGTTGTTCATCCAGAAATTCACCTAATGGCACATTATTATCAAGTAGAGAAGTAGTATCATCATAAGCATCATGCATAGCAGAAGTGGCATCATCAATAACATGCGACATATCAGAATCAATAGCAGGTGTAGGTGTTGCAAGTTTACTTAAAACGTATCTATAATTTTTGATTGTTCCATGCTATTATATTATCTATTTTGGATGTTTAATGGGCTTTATTATACACTTTTATATTATTTTTGGGACTAGCCTACTAACCGGAGGCCCAGTGCAAATTGCTGTTTTTTTGCCTATTTCAGTGTTTCGTAGAAAAGGAATATCAAACGGAGTCCAAACGGAATGAAACCTTCGGGAGAGTTATTTTTGGAACAAACGCAATCCAGGAGACTTCGAGTGGACGACAAGGAAGTAATGAGGCAGTCACGAGGTAGGGAGGCGGGCCCCCCACCCTCATGGGCCCCTCGTGGCTCCCCCGACCGACTTCCTTCGCCTATATATACTCATATACCCTGAAAACATCCGAGAGCACCACGAAACCCTATTTCCACCGCCGCAAGCTTCTGTACCCGTGGGATCCCATCTTGGGGCCTTTTTTGACGCTCCGTCGGAGTGGGAATCGATCACGGAGGGCTTCTACATCAACACCAAAGCCTCTCCGATGATGTGTGAGTAGTTTACCACAGACCTTCGGGTCCATAGTTATTAGCTAGATGGCTTATTCTCTCTCTTTGAATCTCAATACCAAGTTCTCCTCGATCTTCTTGGAGATCTATTCGATGTAATACTTTTTGCGGTGTGTTTGTCGAGATCCGATGAATTGTGGGTTTATGATCAAGATTATCTATGAACAATATTTGATTCTTCTCTGAATTTTTTTATGTATGATTTGATATCTTTGCAAGTCTCTTCGAATTATCAGTTTGGTTTGGCCTACTAGATTGATCTTTCTTGCAATGGGAGAAGTGCTTAGCTTTGGGTTCAATCTTGCGGTGTTTGATCCCAGTGACAGAAAGGGAACCGACACGTATTGTATTGTTGCCATCGAGGATAAAAAGATGGGGTTTATATCATATTGCTTGAGTTTATCCCTCTACATCATGTCATCTTGCTTAATGCGTTACTCCGTTCTTATGAACTTAATACTCTAGATGCATGCTGGATAGCGGTCGATGTGTGGAGTAATAGTAGTAGATGCAGAATCATTTCGATCTACTTGACACGGACGTGATGCCTATATACATGATCATGCCTAGATATTCTCATAACTATGCGATTTTCTATCAATTGCTCAACAGTAATTTGTTCACCCACCGTAAGATATGCTATCTTGAGAGAAGCCACTAGTGAAACCTAGGGCCCCCAGGTCTCTTTTCTATCATATTCTATCTCTTTTATTTACTTCGCATCTCGTTTACTATTTTGCAATCTTTACTTTTCAATCTATACAACAAAAATACCAAAAATATTTATCTTATTATCTCTATAAGATCTCACTTTTGCAAGTGGCCATGAAGGGATTGAAAACCCCTTTATCGCGTTGGTTGCAAGGTTCTTATTTGTTTGTGCGGGTACTAGGCGACTTGTGCGTAGCCTCCTACTGGATTCATACCTTGGTTCTCAAAAACTAAGGGAAATACTTATGCTACTTTGCTGCATCACCCTTTCCTCTTCAAGGGAAAACCAACGCATGCTCAAGAGGTAGCAGGCATGTATTCCGAATATAGTCATACGTGCTTATGGAAAAGAACTTGCATGCCATACCCTCCCATGGCAGCGGGGTCCTATTGGAAACTAAGGGATATTAAGGCCTCCTTTTAATAGAGTACCAGACCAAAGCATTAGCACTTAGTGAAGACATGAACTCCTCAAACTACGGTCATTACTGGGAAGTGTCCCGACTATTGTCACTCCGGGGTTTGCCGGATCATAGCACGCAGTAGGTGACTATAACTTGCAAGATAGGATCAAGAACTCACATATATTCATGAAAACATAATAGGTTCAGATCTGAAATCATGGCACTCGGGCCCTAGTGACAAGCATTAAGCATGGCAAAGTCATAGCAACATCAATCTTAGAACATAATGGATACTAGGGATCAAACCCTAACAAAACTAACTCGATTACATTGTAAATCTCATCCAACCCATCACCGTCCAGCAAGCCTACTATGGGATTACTCACGCACGGCGGTGAGCATCATGAAATTGGTGATGGAGGATGGTTGATGATGACGATGGCGACGGTTCCCCTCTCCGGAGCCCCGAACAAACTCCAGATCAGTCCTCCCAAGGAAGAACAGGGCTTGGCGGCGGCTCCGTATCGTAAAACACGATGAATCCTTCTCTCTGATTTTTTTCTCCCCGAATGTGAATATATAGAGTTGGAGTTGACGTCGGTGGAGGTCCAGGGGGCCCACGAGGAGGGGGCGTGCCGTAGGGGGGTGGCCTCTGATTTTAATAAGATGCCCTCTGATTTTGAGACTAGTGTTAAAGAATTTATGAATTCGCAAAAGAATTTCAATGCTTTGATTGAAGAAAAATTGCTTAAGATTGATGAGTTGGCTAGGAACGTGGATAGAATTTCTCTTGATGTTGATTCTTTGAAACTTAGATCTATTCCACCTAAGCATGATTGAGGGAGTCCTAGAGTAGGGGGTCCTCGGGCGTCCGGCCTGTTAGTCACGGGCCGGACTGATGGGCTGTGAAGATACGAAGACCGAAGACTCTCACCCGTGTCCGGATGGGACTCTCCTTGGCGTGGAAGGCAAGCTTGGCGATCAAAACATGAAGATTCCTTTCTTTGTAACCGACCTTATGTAACCCTAGATCCCCCCGGTGTCTATATAAACCGGGAGGACAGGTCTGTAAAGACGAATACTCATCATCGTAGTCATACAGGCTAGACTTCTAGGGTTTAGCCATTACGATCTCGTGGTAGATCAACTCTTGTAATACTCATATTCATCAAGATCAATCAAGCAGGAAGTAGGGTATTACCTCCATAGAGAGGGCCCGAACTTGGGTAAACATTGTGTCCCCCGTCTCCTGTTACCATCGATCCTAGACGCACAGTTTGGAAGCCCCTACCCGAGATCCGCCGGTTTTGACACCGACACTTGTTCCTTCATTTTGAGTTCCACTGTGCCGTCCCCTAAAGGTTTGATGGCTCCTTCAATCGTCAAGATGATTCTGTCCAAGGGGAAACCTTCCTCCCCGGACAGATCTTCGTATTCAGTGGCTTTGCACTGCGGGCCAACTCGCTTGGCCATCTGGAGTAGATCGATAGCTACGCCCCTGGCCATCAGGTCAGATTTGGGAACTTGAACTATGTCTCGGACATTCGCGGAGACTTGATCTTCGATGGATTCGAGACCACGGCAGTCATTCCCCTTCACCACGATGAACATGACTTAAATCTGTCATCGGGCCATACTCAGGAAATTGCTCCTATAACTGCTCCGGCCTCAAATCCGGAGCACATCGCGCTGTCCGAGGACGGGAAGTTCAACCCCGCCACGGAAGCCGCTGACCCCGCGGCGTTGGAGCCACACACACACTTGACCTTGGGTGACGTCTGAGGGAGTTCCGGACTAGGGGGTGTCCGGATAGCCGAACTATCTTCATCGGCCGGACTCCAAGACTATGAAGATACAAGATTGAAGACTTCGTCCCGTGTCCGGATGGGACTTTCCTTGGCGTGGAAGGCAAGCTTGGCGATACGGATATGTAGATCTCCTACCGTTGTAACCGACTCTGTGTAACCCTAACCCTATCCGGTGTCTATATAAACCGGAGGGTTTTAGTCCGTAGGACGAAGAACAATCATACCATAGGCTAGCTTCTAGGGTTTAGCCTCTTTGATCTCGTGGTAGATCCACTCTTGTAACACACATCATCAATATTAATCAAGCAGGACGTAGGGTTTTACCTCCATCAAGAGGGCTCGAACCTGGGTAAAACATCGTGTCCCTTGTCTCCTGTTACCATCCGCCTAGACGCACAGTTCGGGACCCCCTACCCGAGATCCGCCGGTTTTGACACCGACATTGGTGCTTTCATTGAGAGTTCCTCTGTGTCGTCACCGATAGGCTCGATGGCTTCTTCGACCATCATCAACGACGCAGTCCAGGGTGAGACCTTTCTCCCCGGACAGATCTTCGTATTCGGCGGCTTCACACTACGGGCCGATTCGCTTGGCCATCTGGAGCAGATCGAAAGCTACGCCCCTGGCCGTCAGGTCAGATTTGGAAGTTTGAACTTCACGGCTGACATCCGCGGGGACTTGATCCTCGATGGAGTCGAGCCACAGCCGAGCGTGCCGCACTGTCACGGCGAGCATGATTTAGCTCTGCAGCCGGACAGTACCCTGGAGGCCGCACTCGAACCCGCTCCGATCTTCAATTCGGAGCCGGCTGCGCAGATCGGGGACGGATGGCTAGACACCGCCTCGGGGGCTGCAACCTCTACGGCGATAGAGCCGAACACTGATCTTGTCCCTCATAAAGCTCGCGACTCCGAGGTGCCGGACTCCTTGCCGGACTTCGAACCTCCCGCGCCCCCTCCGATCGAATCCGATTGGGCGCCGGTCATGGAGTTCACCGCATCGGACATCTTTCAACTCTCACCTTTTGGCGACATCTTGACTTCGCTAAAGTACCTCTCGTTATCAGGAGAGCCCTGGCCGGACCGCGGTCAGGACGGTTGGGATGCAGACGACGAAGAAATTCAAAGCCCACCCACCACCCACTTAGTAGCCGCTGTCGACGATCTAACCGACATGCTAGACTACGACTCCGAAGACATCGACGGTATGGACGACGATGCCGGAGACGACCAAGAACCAGCGCCTACCGGGCACTGGAAAGCCACCTCATCATACGACATATACATGGTGGATATCCCAAAGGATGGGAATGGCGAAGGAAAAGAGGACGATGACCCCTCCAAGAAACAGCCCAAGCGCCGGCGTCAGCGGCGCCGCTCTAAATCCCGCCACAGCAAGAATGAAGATTCCGGCACCGGAGATAACAATACACCGGACAGTGCGAAGACAATCCACTCCAAAGAAGATCCAGCGCAGGAGGATGGAGACGCCAGCCCTCACGAGAGAGCGGCGAAGAAGAGGTAGATGATTATATGCCTCCCTCCAGAGACGAATCAAGCCTCGACGACGATGAATTAAATGCGTGCCCGAGGATCCCGTCGAACAAGAGCGTTTTAGACGCAGGCTTATGGCCACGGCGAACAGCCTCAAGAAAAAGCAGCAACAGCTTAGAGCTGATCAGGATCTGCTAGCCGACAGATGGACTGAAGTCCTCGCGGCCGAAGAGCATGAGCTCGAACGCCCCTCCAAAAGCTACCCTAAACGCAAGCTGCTCCCCCGGTTAGAGGAGGAGGCTTACAAACCCGCATCACCAGGAGACAATACGGCTGACCGACCACCCCGTGGTTGCGACAGAGAGGCCTCTAGGACCTTCACTAGAACCATACCCCGGCATCGCTCAAAAAGCACACGGCCACAGGGGAACGCTCCGGACCTGCGGGATATATTGGAGGACAAGGAAAGACAATCAAGATCGATCTATGGATCGTATGGGCGCCCCACGGTACGTGACGACAACCGTCGCGCCGGACACAGTAAGTCCGGCCGGGCCGAATAAAACAGACAAAGCTCTTTTGAGCTCCGGCCGTGATATCGCCCAAGATCTGAGGCGCCAGACACCCACTATGCTTCATGAGACGAAGTAATGGATCATCAAATCCCGAAGGATTTAAACCCGTCAATATTGAATCCTATGATGGCACAATAGACCCCGCGGTTTGGATCAAGACTATCTCCTTCACATCCACATGGCCCATGGCGGCGCATCTTCACGCCATCAAATACCTCCCCTCGCTTAAAGGACCAGCCCGGCATTGGCTCAACAGCTTGCCGGCAGAGTCAATTGGGAGCTGGGAGGACCTGGAAGCCGCATTCCTCGATAACTTCCAGGGCACTTATGTGCGACCACCAGACGCTGATGACCTAAGCCACATAATTCAGCAACCAGACGAATCGGCCAGACAATTCTGGACACGGTTCTTAACCAAGAAAAACCAAATCGTCGACTGTCCGGATGCGGAGGCCCTCGCGGCCTTCAAGCATAACATCCGCGACGCTTGCCCGGCACCTAGGACAGGAAAAGCCGAAATCCATGGCAGCTCTCACATCACTCATGACCCGCTTCTGCGCGGGTGAGGACAGCTGGCTAGCACGCAGCAACAACCTCAGCAAAAATTCTGGCAGTCCGGACTTCAAGGACAGAAATGGCAGGCCGCGTCGTAAAAAAAACAAACACCGCATTAACGGTGACAATATTGAGGATACGGCAATCAATGCCGGATTCAGAGGCTCTAAACCCGGTCAGCGGAAAAAGCCATTCAAAAGAACTACTCCGGGTCCGTCCAATTTGGACCGAATACTCGACCGCTTGTGCTAGATACACGACACCCCCGAAAAGCCAGCTAACCACACCAACAGGGACTGTTGGGTATTCAAGCAGTCAGGCAAGTTAATTGCTGAAAACAATGACAAGGGGCTGCATAGCAATGACGAGGACGAGACCCAACCGCCGAACAATAGAGGACAGAAGGGTTTCCCCCCACAGGTGCGGACGGTGAACATGATATACGCAACGCGCATACCCAAAAGGGAGCGGAAGCGTGCACTCAGGGATGTCTACGCGATGGAGCCAGTTGCCCCGAAGTTCAATCCATGGTCCTCCTGCCCGATCACTTTTGACCGAAGGGACCACCCCACCAGCATCCGCCACGGCGGATTCGCCGCACTGATCTTAGACCCAATCATCGATGGATTTCACCTAACCAGAGTCCTAATGGACGGCGGCAGCAGCCTGAACCTGCTTTACCAGGATACAGTGCGCAAAATGGGCATAGACCCCTCAAGGATTAAACCTACCAAAACGACCTTTAAAGGCGTCATACCAGGTGTAGAAGCCAATTGTACAGGCTCAATTACACCGAAGTGGTCTTGGATCCCGGATAACTTCCAAGTGAGGAGTTAATCTTCGACATAGTCCCGTTCCGCAGCGGCTATCATGCCTTACTCGGATGCACCGCGTATGCAAAGTTCAACGCGGTGCCGCACTACGCATACCTCAAGCTCAAGATGCCAGGCCCTCAAGGAGTCATCACGGTCAATGGAAACACTGAACGTTCTCTCCGCACGGAGGAACATACAGCGGCTCTCGCGGCAGAAGCGCAATGCAGCCTCTTAAGGCAATTCTCGAGTCCGGCCGTTAAGCGCCGGACACAGCTAAGCGCCCGAGTAACTTACAACAAGACCACTGGCACGCTCGAGCACGCATAGCAGATGCGGCCCCAACCCCAGCTCTGCGAAATGTCAGCAGGTCCTTCGCGTACACCATTACGCCTCAAGATACCATGGGCATGGGGAGAGGGGCACGACCACGATAAACCCAGACTGCGGCTCAACCACACCAGGGGCTCTCAAGTGTGTCGTTCCTTTTTCTTTTCTTTTTACCTTTTACCTTCTATCCACATGACTCCGTTTGTCAGAGGTCCTGTCCGGCAGCAGACCTGCCGAACTCACGATGCAACAGCCAGGGAAGGATAAAGGCTACAACGAATATACAGGTGGTCTCCATTCCGAGCATTTTTATACACCAATCTGCAACCTACCCCTGGAGGGGGACATGTTTAACAGTCCCATACCTTGCTTATCGCACTATTTGTATCGTTCTGCATTCGTAGCAGCACTTATTGAATAAAACAATGCAGCACCTTTTTTTCTTATAATTGCATTTGTTTTTCATACATATGTTCATTCACGGCATGTTGCATCCGTACACTTTGGTACGGCTAATATACACCAGGGGCTTATGTTTCCCGCATTATGGTATGATGAGTCCGAACACTTTCACAAGTGCGGCACCCCGAACTTATAGCACTATATGCATCGGCTCCGAATCATGTCTTGGGTCAATAGTTGGGTTTGCCCGGCTCCCATGTTTTGGTACCTTACGTTCCGTTATATCGGCTAAGGTAGCACTGGGAGAACCACTGCGATTCCACCCCAGTTGAGCTGGGTTAACGGCTCAGTGGAGAAAGCTAAAACTGACCGTCATGATGAGGCGAGAGCCGGTCGCTGTTCGAGAGGTTTTTTGCGAGTCCTTAAAGACTTATGCCGCTTAGAGCGAGGAGCCGGATACTGTCCGGCCAAGGCGTGGATAGCGCCCCAAATTCGGCCTTCCGAAGACTAGGGGCTTCGCCGAAACTTAAAATTATAGAATTCTATGGCTAAGTGAGAGTGTTCAAGAATTATAAGTCCGGTTGCCTTGTTCGCTGTGTTGAGCGCCTCCCTAGATGGACCCAAAAATGGGAACAAGAGCGCTCAAGTTTATCCCGAACACCCCAGCACTCGTGGCATGGGGGCTGAAGCCGACGACTTGCCATCTCTCGATTTGATAAACAGCCGCATGTAAGGTAATATTTTAAATTAACAAGCGTTGCTTAGCGATATGAACTAAGTTTTCAGCGACAGGATAACAAAATGCGAGTCTACTCAAATATTACATCTTTGGAGCACTCACCCGCAATAGTGCGGGCGCCCTCAAAGACACTCTTATAATACATCTCGGGCGTGCGATGCTCCTTGCCCTCCGGTGGCGGGTCCGTCACAAGCTTCAGGCATCCATCTTGCCCAGTGCACCTTTTGCGCTGGCAAGGCCCGACGGGCACCCTCAATACAAGCGGAATGCTTGATGACTTCTACCCAGGGCACGCATCCATCAGCCGCCGCACCAGGCGAAGTAGCTCCCGTGCAGGGCCTCCTTAGGCCACAGCCAACTATGAGGCCCTTCATGGCCTGTTCGTCCGCCTTGTGGAGCTCGACCAGCTGCTTCAGCTTGGTCGCTAAGGGAGCACCGGATGTCCGCCTCAAAGATACCGAGACCAGAAGACCTTCTCCGTCGAGCTCCCCTCCTCAGCCCGGTAGAATGCGGCAGCATCGGACGCGCTGCGAGGAAGATCTGCGAACGCTCCTGGAGAGTTCCGAATTCGGGTAAGCAACAGGTAATTAACACTCACATGCTTACTTTGCATGAAAAATGCCTTACCCGCTGCTATTTTCTTCACCGCCTCAATCTCCTGGAGGGCCTTGTAGGCTTCGGCCTTAGCGGCTTTGGCACTCTCAAGAGACATTGCAAGCTCAGACTCTCGAGTCTTTGAGTCACGCTCCAAGCTCTCATGTTTTTTCAAGAGATCCTGGAGCTCTTGCTGCACCACCGCCACCCGCGCCTCCTGCTTCTCTCGCTCGGTGCGCTCGGCGGCCGCGTTACGTTCGGCCGCGGCCACCACCTCCTTCAGGGTCGCCACCTCGTTAGTGGCCCCTACAATACCCACGTTATCCTTGTCATTTTTCTTGCAACCAAATCCTTTTCTGTAAGGTACAATTTTCGTAAGGTATTACTCACCTTCTTTTTCCTCGAGCTGCTTCTTAGCATGGCCGAGCTCGTTCTCGACCGCCGAGGTTTTCCTTCAAAGTATTGACCTCCATGATCGGTGTGGCGGAGGTCAAAGACACCTGCAATCCCATATTGACATATTTTTGTGACTCCTGCGCTTATCTTTCTAAAGATCCTCAGTCCGCTTTTCTTTATGAACACGAACCGAGCATCGTGGGCTACTGTCTATGCGGTACCATTTTACATATATTGAAATTCTTACCTCAAAGCTGTTAGAAGGCTGCTGCAAGCTTCGTCAGCCCGCTCTTGGCGAGCTGAACCTTCAATCACCGCACTCATAAAGTGCGGTGTTCCTCTTCGATGGAGGCGCCATTGAGCGCCCCAGCAAATTATCCGCACCTCCGGTTGGGACGGAGGGAGCAGCGGCGTCAGGTCTTGCCCTTCTTACGAAGGGGTCGCCGCCGGACTCGGAGCCACCGTGGCCTCCGGGCTGAGTCCGTGCACAGTCCGGAGGGTGTCTGTGACACCTCCGGGGCCTCCTCCTCCTGGTGGGTCCTTTCCGGATCCCACCTCGGCGTCGCCGTCTGCTGCACGGGGTGGAGGCAGTCGGAAGGAATCCATATCGACGCACCCAAGGACCCGCTCGACGAAACGGGAAGATCATCCTTGGGTGGACTGCAGGGTTGTATGCGGCATTAGAAAGACATTATGTGGCGAAAAGAAATAACCTTGAAGTTATTCGGGAGTCCGGATACTTACAATCTCGCCAGGCTTGGCCCTTGGAGGCGGGCCATAAATCCATTGGCGTTGGCAGAGCAGTCCGGGGAAGAGTTTTTCCTTCTTGACCCTTCGCCTCCCTTGTTGGGGAGGCCTTCCTTTTTTCCTCCCCTTCACTGGGAGAGGCTTTCTTCTTCTCCTCCTCGCCTTGGTGGGAGGAGTCGGCCTCGGATTCATCATCCGATAGCACCTGAAAACGGGAACTCTTCCGAGTCCCCGTGGCCGTCTTCTTGGCCTTCTTCTCCGGCACCACATGGGGTGCCGGAGCTAGCAGCCCCGTTAGGCGGGCGTCCGTTGGGTCCTCTGGCAATGGGGCCGGACAGATAATCCGTTCGGCCTTCGCCAGCCATTCCTGTCAAAGGTAAAGGGAGTTTAGATCCCGCACAGAGCCAAACTATGGAAAACAAGTGGTGAAATCACTTACCTCGTCAGCTGGACGCTGCGAGCGGAATCCGTGATCTTCGGTAGCGGATGCGGGAGCTTCGGCGCCCTTGAACAGCACCTTCCGGACATCTTCGTACATAGTGTCAAGAGCCCGCCAGTGGTCCGTGCTGCGCCGGATCAAACTCCCACATGTTGAAGCCCGTCGCTGGCACGGGAGAATCCGCGGATGAGCATGACTGGACCACGTTGACAAGCTCGAGCTTCTTGTCCACCAGCTTCGGATACAGGCTTGAGTCCGGTCAGCTCCTCGAATCCCCAAATCCGGCCACTCTCTTTCCAGGAGGTGAGCCGTGTAGGGATGCCAGATCTGAATTCGGGGGCCGCTGCCCAATTAGGGTCACGCGGCTCGGTGATGTAGAACCACCCCGGTTGCCACCCCTTGATGGTTTCCACGAAAGTGCCCTCCAGCCACGTAACGTGGGACATCCTGCCCACCATGGCGCCTCAAGACTCCGCTTGGCTGCCCTTCACAACCTTCGCTTGACATCAAGGTCTTGAGCCACAAGCCGAAGTGGGGCTGGATGCAGAGGAAGGCCTCGCACACAACGATAAACGCCGAGATGTTGAGGATGAAATTCGGGTCCAGATCATGGAAATCTAGGCCGTAGTAGAACATGAGACCCCGGACAAAGGGATGAAGCGGGAAGCCCAGTCCGCGGAGGAAATGGGGAAGAAATACTACCCTCTCATGGGGCCTAGGGTTGGGGACGAGCTCTCCCTCGTCGGGGAGCCGATGCGCGATGTTGCTGGACAAATATCCGGCGTCGCGCAGCTTCTGGATCTGCCCCTCCGTGACGGAGGAGGCCATCCACTTGCCTCCCGCTCCGGACATAGTTGGAGAAGGTTGAGGTGAGAAGTGCGGACTTGGGCGCTGGAGCTCGAGTTCGCGGAGATGGATAAGCCAAGGAGGAAGAAGGCGCAGGTAAAAGGGTTGGATCTTTATCCCCTTATATGGGTGGACAAAAACATGTGTCCCCACCGGCCTGGTAAAACTCGCTTATCTCCCAAGCGTCACAATCAATGGCGCGGTTGGGTTACCCACGTCCGTATTGATGGGAATCCCGGAATAAGGGGAACACGATCTCTGCTTCGACAAGACGTGCCAAGAAAACCAGTTCGCTAAATGCGCTGAGGTGGAACAATAAAAACAATTTGAGTAAAGGCTTGGTAGTGGTGCGACATCACGCCACAGAATACGTCAGCAGATTGATCTTGTGTAATATTATTCTCTCTACGGTGGTATGTGGAATTTATCTTTGCAGAGCCGGACACTATCCTGGTGTTCACAATCTTCTATAAATTATTCGGAGGAAGAACCCGCCTTGCAATGCCGAAGACAACATGCGCTCCGGACTTGTCGTCATTGAAGTCTGGTTCAGGGGCTACTGAGGGAGTTCCGGACTAGGGGGTGTCCGGATAGCCGAACTATCATCATCAGCCGGACTCCAAGACTATGAAGATACAAGATTGAAGACTTCGTCCCGTGTCCGGATGGGACTTTCCTTGGCGTGGAAGGCAAGCTTGGCGATACGGATATGTAGATATCCTACCGTTGTAACCGACTCTGTGTAACCCGAACCCTATCCGGTGTCTATATAAACCGGAGGGTTTTAGTCCGTAGGACGAAGAACAATCATACCATAGGCTAGCTTCTAGGGTTTAGCCTCTTTGATCTCGTGGTAGATCCACTCTTGTAACACACATCATCAATATTAATCAAGCAGGACGTAGGGTTTTACCTCCATCAAGAGGGCCCGAACCTGGGTAAAACATCGTGTCCCTTGTCTCCTGTTACCATCCGCCAAGACGCACAGTTCGGGACCCCCTACCCGAGATCCGTCGGTTTTGACACCGACAATGTCCCTGTCACCGGAACCTCGGACTCGTCTCTGACAACAGGTTCCAAACCACGTACGTCCACACGTCTCAAGCTTGATCAGTCATCGATTGCCGAATTCAGCGTCGCGGACATCTTTCGGCACTCGCCTTTAAGCGACGTGTTAAAATCATTAAAAACTCTATCCTTGGCGGGGAACTCACAGCTGAACTATCTCCGGTTTGAAGTGGAGGCTGATGACTTGGAATTTCGCTTCCCACCCACCACCCACTTCATAGCCACCGTCAAAGACTTAACCGACAAGCTTGATTACGGTTCCGAAGACATCGACGGTATAGACGACGATGCCGGAGAGGAGCAGGCACAAAAACCACCGCCCACACGGCGCTGGACAGCCACCTCCTCATATGACGTGTACATGGTGGATACACCCAAAAAGAAAAACGACGAGGACAAGGAAGATCCAGTTGGGGATAACCCTCCTGAGACACAACAAAAGAGTCGGCGTCAGCGACGCCGCCCTAAGTCCCGTAGAAGAACAGACAGCAATGCCGACATAGGAGAAAACAACACTCCAGATGACACCGAAGATAACGAAAATCTCGTTGAAGCAAACTCCGAACAGGACGAACGGGAACACGGGCAAGTTAGCCTTGATGAACAGGCCACGCACGAAGACTCGGAGGACAGTAATTATCTTCCACTCTTCGAGGATGAGGTGAGCCTCGGCACGAAGAATTAATCGTTCCCGAGGAACCTCTTGAGTAGGAGCCTTTAAGCGCCGACTAATTGCCACTACAAAGAGCCTGAAAAAGAAGCAGCAACAGCTTCAAGCTGAACAAGATCTGCTCAATGATAGATGGACTAATGTCCTGGTAGCCGAAGAATACGACCTTAAGCGCCCAGGCAAAAGTTAGCCGAAGCGCAAATTGCTATCTCAGTTTGATGAGGAGGCATCGGATCCTGTACCACATGGTCGGGACAATGCGGCTGATCGACCACCTCGCAGTCGGGATAAAGCGGCAACCAAAGCCGAACACCAGCCCACCTTACCTCAGCGCAAAGGCAGAAATAAAACAGTCCGGGGTTATACATTTGACCCTCGGCAGGACCTGGACAATAGAGCAGGACATACCAGATCAATCTACGGATCGCGAGGGCGTGCCCCTGCACGCGACGACGACTACCTATTCGGACGTGACAAACCTAGTCACGCCCGGGCCAAAAACCGCAGACGGACTCCATCGGAGCTACGTCACGATGTGGCCCAATATAGAGGCGTCGCACACCCACTCTGATTCCCTGATGAAGTAATGGAGCATGATTTCCCAGAAGGGTTTAAACTCGTGAATATCGAATCATACGATGGAACAACTGATCCCGCGGTGCGTATCAAGGATTATCTTCTCCATATACATATGGCCCGCGGAGATGACCTCCATGCCATCAAATACCTACCATTAAAACTCAAAGGACCAGC
The DNA here is from genome assembly GCA_021605205.1 of Aegilops longissima. Classification (NCBI taxonomy): domain Eukaryota; kingdom Viridiplantae; phylum Streptophyta; class Magnoliopsida; order Poales; family Poaceae; genus Aegilops; species Aegilops longissima. The sequence continues at coordinate 838,543,231 of CM038677.1, forward strand.
TCGATACTGGTTAAACAGTCTGCCGAAAAACTCCATTGGCAGCTGGGAGGACCTGGAAGACGCCTTCCGCGACAACTTCCAAGGTACATATGTCCGGCCACCAGATGCCGATGACCTAAGTCAAATTGTCCAGCAGCCCGGAGAGTTAACCAGGAAGCTCTGGACTAGGTTCTTAGTTACAAAGAACCAAATTGTTGACTGTCCGGACGCAGAAGCCCTAGCGGCCTTCAAACACAGCGTCCGGGATGAGTGGCTTGCCCGCCACCTCGGTCAAGAAAAACCAAAATCCATGTCAGCCCTTACCACACTGATGACCCGCTTTTGCGCAGGAGAAGACAGCTGGCTCGCTCGTAGAAGCAGCAGCGCCAGCGATCCAGGCACTTCCGAAGTCCGAGACGGCAACGGCAAGCCACAATGCAGCAAACACAAGCGTCACAATCATAATGAAAGAACGCACGACACAGCGGTCAATGCTGGATTCAGCGGCCCCAAACCCGGTCAACGGAAAAAGCCGTTCAAGACAAACAGAGATGGACCATCCAATCTAGACAAAATATTGGATCCGACCTGCCAGATTCATGGCAGCCCTGATAAACCAGCTAACCACACCAACAGGAGCTGTTGGGTCTTCAAACAGGCCGGCAAGCTCAACGCCGAACACAGCGGCCTCATCAAGCCCCATACCTCGTCGGCCATTAAGCCACCGGTCTCTAGTCAACAGGACCGAGCAATGTCAAAACATGACTAGCAGTTTGGCTTCCGTCCTGCGCCTTATATACCTGCGAAGTCTGTACCGCGCATGCATAATTTTGCACTTAAAATACCTTGGGCGTCGGTGGAAGCACAGTAAGGACATAACTTTTTTTCTTTTTTCTAACTACTTTTCTTTTTATAATTATCCTTACCGCAGCGGGCCTGTGGCTCGAGGGCTGGCCACCCCACGGACTCCATAGGAGTTCGGGTTCGCAAGCTCATCCAAAAGCTATTCCTGTCAAGGAGTCCCTTCACCGAGGAAAGGCGGCGCAGACGTGCGACAGGAGGTCCAAAATAACTTTTTGTAAGACCGCACTCTATATTTCGCGCCTGTAAGGTGCCTTTTTCCTCAGCCTTCGACCCCTGGCATGTCAAATAGCCGGGGTTGTGGCTTTATCTTATATAAAATAACGATTGGCATATCACTCAGGCCCCAGTGAACATAATCCGTATCCGGTGTTTGTTTTTCTAAAGAATTAAAATTTGCTCCTTTGGTTGTTTCACACACACCACGACATAACTTGCCAGGGGCTCGGTATGGGAGCAAATGAGTTGTCGACAAAGTCCGAACAGCTTTATAGCACACTTCGGCGTCACGAGTTTGGCCTTATATGCATCAGCTCCGAATCATGTCTTGGGTCAATAGTTGGGTTTCCCGGCTCCTGTGCTTGCTACCTTACGTTCCGCTCTATCGGCTAAGGTAGTAAAGGGAGAACTACTGCGATTGTGCTTCTGGTTCATCTGGTCAAGCACCTCAGTAAAGAAAGCCAAAAACTGACTGTCATGATGCGGCGACAGCTGGTCAACCACTCGACGACTTATTGGGATCTTTCGCGATTCCCTCTGTATTACACGAAGGACCTTTCTTCAGGTCATATATGTAACGCACCCCATTGGGATAACCGCGTACATACCAGGGGCTATATCGTAGACCCACCATAAAACTCCTATGTCTAAGTGAAAGTGTTAACGCCCTATAGTCCGATTGCCTCGTTCTCCGCATTGACACCTCTTTCATGGACCAATACGTTGGATTAAGAGTGATCAAATGCTTTTCCGAACACCCCCGTACTTCCTATGAGGGGGCTGAAGCCGATGACTGGGAAACTTTCAGATTATACAAAAACGGCCGCACAGGAGGAAACAAAGCTTTTATGCAAAACTAAAATGAAAATAGCTTTATTACAATATTGCCTTTCACAATTTACATACACTTCATTCAAATATTAGGTCTTTTGAGCATTGACCCTCTATTAAGCGAGCAGCCTCTAAGACATCCTCAAAATAATGCTCTGGTGCGTGGTGATCGTTGCCCTTGGGTGGATTCTTTAAGGCAACATCGACAGCCTTCATCTTCGCCCAGTATGTCTTGACACGGGCAAAGGCCATCCGTGCACCTTCAATGCATGTCGACCGTTTCACGGCATCGATTTGCGGTGCCGCATCAGCAAGTCGATGCACCAAACCAAAATAACTATCCGGAATTGGCTCGGTTGGCCACAGCCGGACCACGACGTCCTTCATGGCAGCACCGGATATCTTGCGCAGCTCGGCCCATTGGGACATCTGTTCATTCAGTAACAACGGGCGTTTTGACGCACCGAATTGTGACCAGAAAAGCTTCTCTGTTGCATACCCTTCTTGCGCCTGGTAAAACTGCGCCACAGCGGAAGCACTCTTTGGCAAGTCCGATAACGCGTCTGGAGAACTCCACACTTGATTAAGCTGAGCATAATTCGGATCGCCGAACTTAGTTTGCAATATGGCCGTTGAGAAGGGAGTCAGAGGTCGCCGGCCCAGCGCGGGCGACAGTCGAGAGGGACCTCGACAGAAGGCGCTGCATATCCGCGGGTGGGGATGGGGACGGTGGCGGCGGTGGCGGTGGCGGTGGCGGTGGCGGTGGCGGAGCTCTCAGATCTCGGAGTCGGAAGCGCTCGGGATTTTGGGAGGTGGCGGTGGCGGTGGCGGTGGCGGAGCTCTCAGATCTCGGAGTCAGAAGCGCTCGGGATTTTGGGAGGTGGCGGCGGTGGCGGTGGCGGAGCTCTCAGATCTCGGAGTCGGAAGCGCTCGGGATTTTGGGAGGTGGCGGCGGGGCTCGGAATGGAGGGGAGGAGTGTTTTTTTCTTCTCTGATTCCAGGGGAGGGAGGCGAGGAAATGGGAACCCACCCTTCTTCTAGGTTTTGTACCGGCCAGCCAACCGCGAGCATTTCGGTTTTGCTCGGAATAGATTTAGTTGCTCCACTGGGCCGGCCGTAACAGTCTACTGGCGAGTGTTTTTTTTTTCCTCCTTCTCTTTTGTATTTCGGTTTTTTTATTTTGATTTCCTAGAAAATCGAAAAAAAGATGTTTATTTATTTATAAAAAATTGAACGTTTCTGAAAATCTAAGAATTGTTTCCTCAATTTGGGAACAGTGTTTCAAAAACATGTGAGCATTTTTTTAAAGTATTTCAAAGCATTTTCTAGAAATTCCAAACATTTTTTAAAATAAAAACACAACCATTTTTTTGCAAAAAAAAATTGTGCAAGTCTGAAAATTTGAGAACTTTTAAAAAAAATTATAAACCAATTTTCATAAAATGTGAGCATCTTTTAGAAAGTATTCGAAGCATTTTCTAAAATTTTAAAAAAAGAAAAACACAACCATTCTTAGAAAATCCCTAGAAAATTTACCTTCTAACTTTTTTGTATAAGTCGATAAAAGTCCCCGTCTTTTCTATTTGTACAAGTCTGAATGTTGTGACCTTTGACATGACACCCAGAGCAAGTTACTGTACATGTTGCTATTACTTCTTCTACCAATCCTTTTTTGTCTTCCTCCTGTCTTTTTTATCTACCTTTAGATTTTATGTAATCTGGATCAAGGATAGTTGTTCTTCCAGGTTAACCCTCAGATTGCCTTGAAATAGTGCTCTTTGATTTTTCAGGGAGGTTCATCATAAGGTATGGCCAGCACTAGTATTTCTACCCTCTCAATCTCAACATCAAGAACGTCATATCATTGTGCGCTCTTCGGAGCTTCTAATGCCAATTCTATCGACCTTCTTGACATTCATAAGAACCTTGCTCGTGTACTTCATTGTCCCTCTTTTGTTGTTTCAAATATGCTCTGGCTTACTCTTTTTTCTTTAGGTCTCCGTCTGTCAATGAAATACTTGTTTGGTAATTCATCGATGTTTAATCCTTGTAGTACCTTGAGTAAATGGCAGCATAGCATGCCATCTTTCTGAAATTTGCAACAGATGCATCCTATGTTTTGTTCTTCAGGTTCAATCGACACTAGGAAGCTTCTAGGGTTAAAATCGTATTGTGCATGAAGCGGTGCCTTGTATACATTGTATGCCTTCATCCTTTCTATTTCAACCATGTGGAATTTGCTTGATTTCGTTAGTTCATCTTGAAATCTGTAAAAAAAATGCTTCTATTATAGGGTTTGCCAGCTTGCCGTTCTAATGCCCAGGCACACCACCATTTGGGATCCGTGTTCCTTGTAATAGAATCATTTTGCCTTTTCTTTTCTTCTATAGTCTCTAAAACTCTGTCGAATTATGTCATGAAGCTTATGACTTTGAATGTTGATACTACATTTGCCTTGAATACCGATTTTGTTCCTCCACTTCTTACAACCGTCTGAATAAATGGATAAATTTGCATGTCGTAGTACACAGGAACAAATATTTTTCTACTCTTCTACATTGTTTTGAAATACTTGACACCTTGCACTTAAAAATCTTTGCATAAGTTGTGGCTATTTAGTTTCAAATCCAGCAATTATTTGAGAATTAACTATGATGTCATGAAACTCAACATGTAGGCCTGGTCTTCTTGCAAATATTCTGCAGTCTTTGCCTTGAGCTTTTCCAAGTATGTGGACTAGGCAATTTCTATGATTTGCTTGTGGGAAAAGCTGTTTGACAGCTTCTTTCATAGATTTTGTCCTGGTTAAAGTTGATTCAGTTTGGTGGTTTCCCTGACATGCATAGCATGAATTTCCCAAACAACCATTTGAATCTTGGAATGTTTTCATTCTACATCAAACCACATCACTACAAAAAAAAACACTTTTGTGATGATACGTGTTTGTCACAGTAGGTCGCATTTTTTGTCATGCATGTACATCCATGACGATTTTATGACAGAATCAAGATAGTCATACCTGTGCTGTCGTAGAAGTGTTCCATGACATTACCAAAATTATCATCACGGAAGTGTCCACTTCGATGACGATAAATCGCGCGTCACAGAAGTGCTTTCGTCAAGGGTGACCGACACGTGGCATCCACCGTAACGGAACGCCGTTAAGCTATCAGGCCAAGTTTTGGATCCGATAACCCGTTAACAGCCCCGACAAATGGGGATTTTCCACGTGTAAAATCATCATTGGCTGGAGAAAAAACGTGTCGGCTCATCGTTGGGACAGATGTCATCCACTCATTCGGCAGAAGGCGCCTATGATATGTTAACACGTGGTACGGCCCATCAAGTTTAAATGGGCCGGCCCAACTAAAGGCCCACAAGATTTTGCGGACCATAATGGGTCGGCCCAGCTAAAGGCCCACGAGATTTTGCGGACCATAATGGGCTGGCTCAGCTAAAGGCCCACGAGATTTTGCGGACCATAATGGGCTGGCTCAGCTAAAGGCCCACAAGATTTCGCGGGCCATAATAGGCCGGCTCAGGTAAAGGCCCACAAGATTTTTGTGTGCCATAATGGGCCGGCCCAGGTAAAGGCCCACAAAATTCTTGCGGATCATAATGGGCCGACCCAGCTAAAGGCCCCCGAGATTTCGCCGACATTAATGGGCCGGCCTAGCTGTAGGCCCACAAGATTTTGAGGATCCTAGTAGGCCGGCCCATTAACTGGCTGCCATGTTCTGGGCCAAATGCCGGCCCATATTTGATCCGGTCCATTAATGGTCTGCCATGTTCCGGGCCTAATAATGGCCCATATAAGATCCGGCCCGTTAAAAGCATCCCACTTTCTGGGCCAAATCACGGCCCAGATCAGGTCCGGCCCTTTAAGAGGCTTTGGGCTCAATTATGACCCATATCAGATTCGGCCCGTTAACTGGACGCTATGCTTTTGGGTCCACTTGCTAAAGGCACATTTAGTAATTCGGCCTGATATTAGTTTCGGCCTGTTAAGGGTAGGGATGGCAATGGGTAGGGTATGGGTGGGTACGACCTTCTTCTACCCAAACCCATACCCATAGAAACCTTCTATACCCACCCACTTCAATACCCATGGGTATATATTTATACCCATGCCCATACCCATCGGGTATCCTATACCCAATGGGTATCCAATGGGTACAATGTATAGCATTTAATTTTTTTTAAAGGTAGATAGATAAGTCCAAAATTCAAGTGATGACGGGCAAGCAGCATAGCACTGATGCGGCCTCCTTCGGCGGGAAGCCTCTTGGAGGAATCAAGCGAATATGAGCAATAGTTGGTGGAAACCCGATGCAATGGGAGCCGATGGTGGGAATCGGGGATCGAGAGAGTAATAAGAGTCTGGTGAAGATAAGTCAAGATTTTATCATTTTGAGGAGACGCGTAGGATGTAGGAGGAGTGCCAAGCATGTTCTTATGGGCCTATGAGCTATAGCCAGTTTAGGGAGTACGGGATTTAGGGTTGGGCCATAGGAGTCGGATGTTGACCCCACATGTCATAGGAGTTATTTTCATTTATTAACTATCTGCGGGTATCCATTGGGTTACCCATGGGTGTATTTTCATACCCATGCCCTACCCATATATTTTGCGGGTATGGATACCCATTACCTGTGGGTACAAAATCTCTCAAACTCTTACCCATGCCCACTATTTTCGGGTAGGGTACCCGCGGGTACCCATACCCATGGGCAAAACTGCCATCCCTAGTAAAGGGCCCATTTAACATTTCGGCCCTATATTAATTTCGGCCTGTTAAAATCCCGTCATATAGTTGGGCCTAACTACAGCCCGGTTTGCATCCGGCCTGCTCGCAGCCGATATCTGATTGGGCCAAACAAGGACCGAGACAACTTTGGCCTGTTAAAAGCCCGTGAATTGATTCGCACAATCATGGGTCGAATCCATTTCGGGCTGCTGCCGACCCATGAGCTATTCGGCACGTTTCAGGCCCAACCTACTTCTCAGCCTCCTAAAAGCCCATTGAGTTTTCTTGCGAAAAGAGGGCCGGGGGTTACTCGGCCTATTAAAGGCCCGAATCTACTAGTGGGCCAGTTTGACGGGGCCCATGATTCGCACATCGTGATTGCATGACGGCCCGATTATGTATTGTAATTTTACGGTTTGGCCGGTTTACTGCGAAGACAGGATATATATACAGTAAAATAACTGCAGCATCGTGAATAAGAAAAAACCTAGACTATACAATAAAGAAATTACGACATATTACATCCACTGGGCATCAAAGTTCGCCACTATGATAATAAAGCACAAGTAGACAGCAGATTACATACACTGGGCATCAAAGATCGCCACCAGTGCAAATAAACACGCCGACAAAATAATATACAAAACCGACAGCACTTCAACAGAATTCAAGAAAGGTTAGCCCTGCTGGGGAGCTGCAGCGCAAGCAGCTGAGCAAGATGATGAGACTGCGCTTGTTCAACACTTATATCTTCCTCACTCTGAAAGATAAACAAGGCATACAGGTTTTGCACATAAAAGTATCAAGTCTTGACAATTCATCACATTTCTTCTTGATTTAATAAAGTGACATAGTTTAAAATTGCATTAACACAATATGGTATTGTTGAGGTCAAGACATGGCAGGAAATGGCATTGTGAAGGAGTTGGCAGCTTCACGACACCATTGGATTACAGATCAAGAACTCATAAGTATCAATGGTTAGTGTGCTGTCAATTTATCCCATTTCAGATTGGCAAATAAAGAGACGGTTTAAATAATAGTAGAATGATATGACATTGTTCATAGTTAAGACATTGCAGAATATGACATTGTGCTGTAGTGGGTAGGTTCACCACACCACTGGATTACGGATGAAGAATGTAGCATACATGCAAGTGCAAAAGAAGATCACTTGATCTCAGATAGTTTAATTTACATGGTATGAAGAAGGAACTTGGTTGTACAAGTGAAAACTTAAATTGAGAAGGACAAACTTTTGTTTATGTACGTAATAAACTTTAAACATGCAGTTTGATGCAAACACCAAAAATAAACAGTGGTTGCAGTCATGCCTAGCCAAATATACACAACAAAGTTTGAAGGCTTGAGAAGGACAAACTTACATTACTGGTGAAGACAGGCACTATAAAGCCCTTGTCCATGCTGATGGGGGGGCAATTCAAGAAGTTTAGCACATAATATTCTTCATAAGCATTGCCTTTATTCTACATTTTTTTAAGAGTAAATATAGATGTGATAGTATACGAAAAATGGAGAATATTTAAGATATGATGAAGAGTGATGCTACATAACCAAGTAGCTATAAATGTATATGCAGCGATACAGGGAAAAGGCACAGCCAAGAGCAATGCACAGCTAAACTTCTTCAGTACCAACCTTTTGGTAAGAGTAAATATAGATCTGATGTGTAGAAAATGGAGGGAAAAGGAAAATAAGCTGCAGAGTGATGGTACATGAACAACTACCTGTCAATATAAGTACACTGATAAAGGACATCATGTACTTACAAGAACAATGCAGAGCTAAAAAAATTCATTGACATTGGATATATTCTACACTAATGAAACATTCATACAGATCAGATAATTTGGAGCGAACAATTGATAAGCAAGCTATCATGCATACTGCTGTCACATAATAAACCAGGTATGTATGCAAGTACAGTGATACAGGACAACAGGTACTAACAAGAGCAAAGTAGTGGGCAGCATATTTGTGATATCCTGTCGTTCTTTTCAAACCGGAATTCTTCTTCGAGCAGATTTCCTGCAAAAAAGATCCGTAAGGCACATGCGGAAAAGTAGAAGTTCAAATTGTCATGTGATTTCATAGACAGTACCTCATCCTGGGAACGAGACCAGTGCATAACAAGATTTTTCCATTCAATGTCTTCTAAATTTAGCACAGGAGACTTCACCAGAAATTCGTTTATAGACTTGCCATCAAAGTGTGATTTCCTCAGGTAACACCGATACTGCTGCAATGCTTCCTTGAAAAGAACAAGCAAGCTTTGCTCGTCATGACTATCCAGATTGACCCTCACCTAGTTACAACAATGTAATGTAAAACATTGATGTGTTCGATCAGCAGAAAATAGGAAAATAGTAACCATGAATAATAGCACTTACACGTAAGTTGGACAGGAAGATGTGAAAATGGTGTTTGTCTTCACTATAATCTTCCCATGATGAGAATATATGCACGTAGTCCCTAACAACATTGAAAGCATTGTCTTTTAAACTGGGAATAAATGGAATGGGGTTCCAATCTGTAGGAATTGGCCGTCTCTGCAGTTGGGATAGGTCTTTGGCCGGTGGACTTACTGTACTTTTTGCTGGAGTGGGATTTTTCTTTGGTACTGTTGGTGCTATGGAAAATGAAATCGGTATACCTTTTGATGGAGTGCAGGTCCTGTGTGGTGGGGCTAGTGGTGTGGCCAGTGAAATATGGGTACAGTCTGCTGGAGTCGGTCCTATGTTTTGTGTCACTGGTTGTACAGCCAATATAAGTGGGGCGTTGTCTGATTTCTCCGGCACCACCATGTTTTTCAAGGACTTTGCTGGTGCTCCTTCAGGTTCGGCAATCACCCTCTTCCTTTTTGATGTCTGATGCACAAGAACAACTTTTGAGTAGAAAAACATGGTATGATGACAGATGGAATATATATTGATAATGGATGGGCATGACATCTCGAGCTATATGATGAGTAAACTAAGCATATGGCAGTGCAACAAAGTAGAAGAAATGCAAGACAACAAATGCAAGATACGCGCAATCAATAAAACCTTGCCAAATTAGAACAGGCACCTTGATGGGTGAACAGGAATATACATTAGAATAGTCATTAGGATGATATTCTGAACAAGAATCAACAGGTGGGGAGCGTACGAGTTTCATTGCTTCCAGAATGGCACTCAATGCCTTGGTGCCAATTTTGTAAGTCGTTGCAGTGTTCTACAATATTCTTCTGATGCGCGGATTCTGATATTCACTGTAATTGCGTATAATATCTGAGAACCATGAAAACATAAATAGTTGTGAGATTATCTTTGTAATGCAGATGATATTCTAATATAGGGGCGCCCCTGTAAACACTTATGTGCTATCACTGGATTTTGATGAGAGAGCTCATGTGTGCTGTAATATGGTGCGTGCATTTATATAATCTGGCACAAGTACACAAAAAAGTAGGCTCCAGAAGTAAGGATAGCTGGCAGATGATAGGTTCATAATATACTGTATAGAGAGTTTATTGCCAAACCATGATAACAAGAGCACACAACAACTAGGCAGATCATAGTGTACATAACAGGGGTAAACCATAACCATGATATATAAATCGGGAAAGTGGAACTGGCTTGAAAACACGGTGTTGTATTGCCGCTAGTAATTGAAAGCCTATCGATCACGTACAGGCCAGCTCTATCGAACATGGTAAAGAAGAGCAAGCAGATTTTGGATAATAAAATGTTGGTTGCACAGTGCCCACACATGATGAACCAGAGCGCATTAAGAATGCAACTCCCAGCTGTCTCTCGACCATTTCAGGCGGTTGGATGAAGATCCTACGTCTCCTAACCCTTCTTCTTCCTCGTCTCTGATTCTTCCCATACAGAACACTTGACGGGTCGCCCGGCCGGACCACCGCCCCATCGCTGTGTTCCTCCGCCACCCCACCCCCACCCGCGCCCCAACCCCACCCGCCGAAGTTTTCTTCGCTCGGTGAGGCCCCACAACCACCCGAGCCCCTTCGATCGCACCGGCAAACTCCGGCAAGCTCTGAAAAATCGACTGATCCAATTTTGAAATTTAGTCTACTTTGATTTAACTAGTGTGGAATATAAAAGGGGAAAACCATAAGCATTGGGAGTATAGTGTTGAGCGTGCCATGGCGGATCTGAAGGTGCAAATCGGACAAAGGCAACTTCGTCGGACGATGGTGAGCTCTGGGGAAAGCCTAACTCGACCTCGGTCGATGCCGGCATCGACGGCGTCCTAGGACGTCGTTCCCTTGTTGGAGGCAACGTCGTGGAGCCCCTTCACCTCCCTCGTCATCTCAGCCACGGGCTCTTCGGGTGAAAACCCAAACTTCGGCCTTGGCCGAAGTGCGCGTCGGCAGCGTTCCTCGTCACTTCCCTCTTGGGGGCGACGCCTTTGGAGGTCTGGTCCTTCATCTGCTGGCGGTGGCTCTGTGGCTTTGCAACTTCAAAGTCGGCTAGGTGAGTGTGCGGCCTCGGGGCCAGCGTGGAAGTCGGAGCGGCGGCTCCGGGTATCTCCTAGGTGTGGTGGTTGGCTTTGGTCGCCAGGGCGACATGGTCATCGACTAGGTGGGTTCGCGGCCTCGGGGACGGAGTGGAAGTCGGTGCGGCGGCGTCGAAGATCTCGTGTGCGTAGGGTGTTGGCTTTGGCCTCTAAAGCGGCGGAGCCATCGACTAGGCTGGTACGTGGCCTCGGGGTTGGTGTGGATGTCGGAGCAGCGGCTCCGGAGCCCAGTGTTCTGTTGTAGGGTTTCGTCTCTGGTCACTTGGGTGACAGTGTCGTCAACTCGAGTGGTGCGCAGCCTCGGGGCTGACGTGTGCGTGTATCGCAGATGTATCGGTTTTCGGCCAGTTTTCCTTATAAACTGGTCAATTTTCTTCTTCTTAATGAAAAGGCAGAGGTCCCGCCGGTTGCTCGAGAAAAAAAGAGAGGAAGGAGACACCCCCCACCCCCCCTCCCCACACACACACCCCTTTAAAACAACTGATGTTGGAGGAGGACGCCGACAGTGGACCGGGGCTCGATTCACCGACAACGGGGTGTGGGGCTAGGGTGTCCTGTGGTGAGCACAGGGGCCCGGGTCGGCAGCATCGCGCAGGTCTCTGGCGGCGACAAATTACGAAGGCTTGGCCGGCAGCGGACCGCGCCATCAGCACAATCATCGCTGCTAAAGGTGAGGGGCTTTGATCTGGTTGTTTTGCAACGACTGATGTAGGGGGGCCAGGCAGAGGAGACGAAGAGAAAGGGAAATTGGGAGAGATGAAAAGTAGTACATGGAGAAAATAAATGTAGGGGAGATCAATGGTGTTGTGTGGTGGACTGGAGACGAAAGCACATGGACGAAACCGATGCCAGGAATAAATAGTCAATGTGGTGTTAAACTTGCTAATGTGGCTGAGGTGGATATGTTGCGTGTTGAGATAAATCAAATAGTGGAGGTGAACTTCTTCAGTATATAAAATTAGTGGCACATGGTCAAAACCGGTCACTAGGATATCTGAGCCACATTCCACTATGTTGAAGGAAAGAAAATTACTTGTTGGACACGTAGCAATCAACTTTGCGGTACACCCCCTAAATACAAGGACGGCTCAGATTTGCCTCTACCTCTTTATAAGTAAGGGCATGATAGTCATATTTTATAAACTTTTTATGTATATGGTGTGTGCTGCAGGATTCGAACATAGGTCCTGCAGGAATTAGCAAAGCCGCACTAACCAACTGGGCAACCGGACCTCAGGTGTTATGTAAAAAATTTAATGCTTGAAATAGAACACCGGAAAAGCACAACATTTTCTGTTTGATTTTTCCTTTTCATTTTTGTTTCTTAAATGCGTGAATTTTTTATAATTTGTGATTTTTCTTCGAAAATGAAGGAAAAATTTCAAATTCTTGAATTTCCCTTGCAAATCAGTGAACTTTTCTTTCCAAAGTTGATCTGTTTTCTTCACAAATTCGTCAACTGTTTCGCAAATAGGCGATTTCTTTTTGAAATTTGTTGAACTTTTTTATAAAATTAACGAACTTTGTTTCTAAATCAATTTTTTTAAATTTGTGATTTTTTCCAAATCAATGAACTTTTCTTCAAAATCAATAAACTTTTGAAATTTTGATAAACTTTTTTCAAAATCAATAAAAGAAACAAGAAAACGACAAGAAAAACAACATAATATAAAACCTATGTAAAAACCGAAGAAAAAACCAGCCCGGTTGAAAAGAAAAACCAGAGTCTTTCTTTTTAGCGTTATATTTGACGCACTACAAAAGATGGAAAAAGGAAAACTTAGACCATGATCAATAGAGGTGTTCGAGTAGGCGAGATGGCTCCGTCTAAGAGCGCGTCGTCTCCCGACATGCTTGAAATGGCCCCAATTTTTTTTTCATGCCTTGTATGACCAATTCAAGGCACCATGCCAAGTTGTTTTGGTTTTCGACAAGTTTTGCATTTTTCAGAGTTTTCTCGGTCAAAAACGCCCAATAAATGGGCGGACGTGTCACAACTTGCATACGGTGTCAGAAATTGTTCAAACCTGGCACGAATGACTACCATGTTCATGCCCACCTGCTTGAAAAGGTTGGGGTCATTTTAAGAATGTCCAAAAGTAGACCATGTTTAATGGAGGGTGTTCGGGTTGGCTAGAAGGCTCTACCTGAGGGTACGTTCACTAGTAGAAAAAGGGGCTATCGTTGAGGCCTGTTTTGCCCATTAGTCCCGGTTCAATCCAGAACCGGGACTAATGTGAGCATTTATCCCGGTTCGTGAGCCCAGGGGGCTGGCCGGACCACGTGGGCCATTGGTCCCGGTTCGTCCGGACCTTTTGGTCCCGGTTGGTGGGACGAACGGGACCAATGGTCCTGCTCTGGCCCACCACTATTGGTCCCGGTTGGTGGCATGAACGGGACCAAAGGCTTCCTTTAGTCCCGGCTCATGCCACCAACCGGGCTAATGGTGCTGTTATATATAGCCCCTCTCAGCAAGAGCAGAGCACACCGCTCTGCTTTTTTCCGGCTGAGGGGAGGGGCTTGGTGGTGCTCTAGCTCACCTCCTATGCACACAAGGTGTTCAATGGAATGCCCGAGCCACACTACTTAAGCTATCTCCTCCAAGCTCGACCTCTAACCTCCATTTTCCTCAATATTTGTCTAGGTTTAGCGGTTCGTCACGCCCGCCCCCCGTCTTCACCGTCTGCCGATCACCAGCGCCGATCTCATCGCCAAGACCACCGTGGTGAGCCTCTTGTTCTTATCTTCTTTCCGAAAGGAAAAATATTCTTACTTGTATTATTTTCTTACTTTTATTATTGCATCTTATATAGTGTGATGGTTTTGGTATCCGCCTCGTCGGCCCTCATCCTGTCTATGATTCGGATGTGGTATATATTATCTTTTCATAACTATTGGTTCATTTATTGTTTATGAAAATTAAGCCACCAACGTGACATAGATTTTATTTATCTAGGAGGTTGTTGAACCGAAATTCCAACCGACCCTATTGTCGAGAGGTTAAATTTAGTTGAAGAAGAAAACAATTTCTTGAAGGAAAAATAAAAAACTTGAGGAGGAGAAGATGATATTGGAGTTGCATGTTGCGGATGTCGCCGATGATCACAAGATCAATATGGATGCAATGCGCTTGAAGATGAGAAAGATTAGAAAATATGCCATTCATACCGAGGCTTGGTATCATTATGCCGTTGGATCAGTTGTTACCTTGGTTGCGATTATGATCGATTTGTTTTCACATTGAAATGTTTTACATAGTTTCAATGTATGGTTTAATTAATTTAGATGCTCGCAGAGCTTTATGTTGTTAGATGAGAACTATGTATGTACTTTGGTTTTATGTGATGATGAACTTCTATTAATTTGGTCATTTAATTATCTATTCATGATGTTCAGAATGATTTTTGACACACTTAATTATATATAATGCACGCAGATGAACCGCAATGGATGTACGGTGATGACACACCTCCGAGTACATTAAGGCGTGCATGCTTTTCTCAAGTGGCTGAGGCAAACAAGCAGAATGGTTTTATGTGTTGTCCATGCCCTATATGTGGGAATACTGAAGTCTTACTCGACGGAAAATCCTTCACACCCACCTGCTTTACAAGGGTTTCATGCCACACTATAATGTTTGGACGAGGCACGGAGAAATAGGGGTTATGATGGAAGACGGCGAGGAAGAAAAGTACGATGACAACTATGTGCCCCTGAATACGGTGATGCTATGAACATCAAGTTGCACTGACGATGTGCACGATGGTGCTGCAACGGTAAGCTGCTGAAGATCAAGATGAACCAGACGATGTGCCCCATGATGATGATCTCCGCCGGGTCATTGTCGATGCAAGGACACAATGCGAAAGTCAAAAGGAGAAGCTGAAGTTCGATCGCATGTTAGAGGATCACAAAAAGGGTTGTACCCCAATTGCGAAGATGGCAACACAAAGCTCGGCACCGTACTCGAATTGCTGCGGTGGAAGGCAGAGAATGCTATGCTCGATAAAGGATTTGAGAAGCTACTGAAAATAATGAAGAAGAAGCTTCCAAAGGATAACGAATTGCCCGACAAGACATACGCAGCAAAGAAGGTCGATGCCCTCTAGGATTGGAGGTGGAGAAGATACATGCATGCCCTAATGACTGCATCCTCTACCGTGGTGCCTACAAGGATCTGAACGCATGCCCGGTATGCGGTGCATTGCGTATAAGATCGACGAGATGACCCGGTGATGTTGACGGCGAGCCTCCGTGAAGAGGGTTCTGCGAAGGTGATGTGGTATGCTCCTATAATACCACGGTTGAAACGTCTGTTCGAAACGGAGAGCATGCCAAGTTGATGCGATGGCACAGTGAGGACCGTAAGAAAGACGGAAGTTGAGAGCACCCACGACGGGTCGCATGGAGAAAAATCGAGAGAAAGTACTGGGATGAGTTTGCAAAGGACCCAAGGAACGATGGTTTGCTTTAAGCGCGGATGGCATTAATCCTTTCGGGAGCAGAGCAGCAATCACAGCACTGGCCCGTGACTCTATGTATGTATAACCTTCCTCCTTGGATGTGCATGAAGCGGAAGTTCATTATGATGCCGTTCTCATCCAAGGCCCTAAGCAACCCGGCAACGACATTGATGTGTACCTAAGGCCATTAGTTGAGGAACTTTACAGCTGTGGAATGGAAACGGTGTACATCGTGGGATGAGCACAAAAGGAGGAATTTGACCTGAAGGCGTTGTTGTTCGTGACAATCAACGATTGGCCCGCTCTCAAGAACCTTCGTGACAGACAAACAAGGGATACCACGCATGCACGCACTGTTTACTTGACACCGATAGTATATACCGGGAAGCTGCAGGAAGAATGTGTACAGGCCATCGCCGATTTCTTCCGACCAACCATCAATGTCGAAAAGAAAGGCAAGCATTTCAAAGCGAGGCAGATCACCGGAAGAAGCCCGCCATGCGCATCGGTGATCACGCATTTGCTATGGTCAATGATTTACACGTAATCTTTGGAAAGGGTCCCGCGGACTAGCTGTTCGAATGACGCCGAGAATCACGCACCCATGTGGAAGAAGAAATCTATATTTTGGGACCTACCCCACCGAAAGACCTAGAGGTCCGCTCTTCGATCGACGTGATGCACGTGACAAAGAACCTTTGCGTGAACCTGCTAGGCTTCTTGGGCGTATGGGAAGACAAAAGATACACCGAGGCACGAGAGGACCTGCAATGCTTGCACGAAAAAGAGGGCATGCCTCCAAGCAAGATGAAGGTCCCGCCAGCTACGCTCTTTTAAAGAAGAGAAAGAAATATTCTTTCAATGCCTGCTCAAGATGAAGGTCCCGACTGGCTTTCGTCGAATATAAAGGGATAATAAATATGTCGAGAGAAAAGTTCCGAACCTAAAGTCTCATGACTGCCACGTGATTATGACGCAACTGCTTCCGGTTGCATTGAGAGGGCTTCTACCGAAAACGTCCGATTAGCCATTGTGAAGCTATGTGCATTCCTCAATGCAATATCTCGAAGGTGATCGATCCAGAAATCGTAGTAACGCTAAGGAGTGATGTGGCGCAATGTCTTGTCGGGTTTCGAGCTGGTGTTCCCACCATCCTTCTTCAATATCATGACGCACGCCCTAGTTCATCTAGTCGACGAGATTGTCATTCTGGGACCCGTATTTCTACACAATATGTACCCTTTGAGAGGTTCATGGAGTCCTAAAGAAATATGTTCAGAATCGTGCTAGGCCGAAGGAAGCATCTCCATGGGCCATCAAACAGAGGATGTCATCGGGTTTTGTGTTGACTTCATTCCTGGCCTTAATAAGATAGGTCTCCCTAAATCGCGGTATGAGGGGAGACTGACCGAAAAGGCACGCTTGGAAGAGACTCAATAATATGCAGGACGGATATTCTTGGTCTCAAGCACACTACAGTTCTACGTAACTCTACCTTGGTGACCCCGTATGTCGATGAACACAAGAACAGTCTGCGCCCAAACACCCGGAGCAAAGGCGACGATCGGATTACATGTGAACACATCAGACTTTCAGCAGTTGGTTGGAAACACGCCTCAGAGGTGACAGCACTGTTTGTGATGAGTTGTACTTGTTGTCCAGGGACCATCTTCGACTGTAATGATTTGGAAAGGATACGAGATAAATGGGAATACATTTTACACGATTGACCAAGATGAAAAGAGCACCAACCAAAACAGCGGTGTCCGCTTTGATGCAGCAACCGACAAGGAAATGACACATATTATGGTTACATAGTAGACATATGGGAACTTGACTACGGAGTAGATTTTAAGGTCCCTTTGTTTAAGTGCAAGTGGGTCAATCTGTCAGAGGCGGGTATGTGTAGACCCACAAGACGGAATGACAACAGTGGATCTGAAAATCTTGGGTACACCGACGAACCGCTCGTCCTAGCCAATGATGTGGCGCAGGTTATCTATGTGAAGGACATGTCTACCGGATCGAGGAAAAGAAAAGATAAGGAAGCGAATACATCATACAATGAGCCAAAGCGCCACATAGTTCTTTCAGGAAAAGGGACATCCCGGGAGTGGAGGGCAAGACAGACATGTCTCAAGAGTATGAAAAGTTTCATGAAATTCCCCCTTCAAAGTCAAGGCTGACCCAAGCATCCCGATAAACGATGAAGATTATCCATGGTTACGGCGCAATAAGCAAACGACACAAGCGAAGAAAAGTGAAGACTTTCTCCGCAACTATTATGATGATACCATGCCAACTTTGTAACACACGAGTATGATACCATTGTCCGCTTTGTTCATGAACATGCTATGCCAACTTTTTCAGAGTTCATTTGAAAACTATGAATTTGAAAACCTCGCCAACCGAAGGGCACTCACACCGTTTATAAGCCCGCCCTCACGCCTTGTTGAGCTCACAAACTTGTGATTCACACAAATTTCAAAGAATTCAAATTTTATAAAACTAATGGCACAAACAGAAAGTTTATAATTGTTCTAAAACAAATGGCACTAACAGAAAGTTTATAATTTTGCTGACCTAAAAGCAAAAATAATTAAAAAACTTGAAAAAAATAAAAATAGCAACAATAAGTATTTTGTTGTAAGTAGAAACAAAATAAAATAAATAAAGCAACAAAGAAAACAAAAAAAGTGTTTTCAAATTTTAAAACTAATGGCACTAATAGAAAGTTTATATTTTTTCTAAAACTAAAAGCAAAAAGAAATAAAATATAAAGCAAAAAAAAGTGCCACCTACTAGGCCCCCACGGCCTGAATACGACTAGAAACCCTACATGGGCCAGGATTCAGGCCCGCAGAGGCCCAATAGGCCCACAGGCAGTAGCAAGATTAGGCCCGAAAGCCTGCATTAGAGAGGAGCTCGAAAGGGAGGCACACTGCGCTTATAAACCAGTGCAGGCGCCCTTCAACTAGCGAGGTGGGACTAAACATTTGGGTTCGGGCAGCACAGGCCTTTGGTCCGGTTGGTGGCACCAACCGGGACTAAAGGGTTTAGTCGGTTGGTGCCACGACCGGGACTAATGCCCCCTTTAGTCGGTTGGTGCCACCAACCGACCAAAGGCCACCGCTTCCGCCCTTTGGGCTGCTGAAATTTGTTTGGTCCCGGTTGGTGGCACCAACCGACTAGCAGCATTAGTCCCGGTCGTGCCACGAACCGGGACCAATGCCCTTGCTATATAACTAGGACTTGTGAAATTTCAGATTCATCGCCCCATTTGCCCCCAACCTCCCCGACGCCGCCAGTTGCCCAGCGGCGCCGCCGACGCTGTCGCTGCCGCTTCACGCCTCGTCGTCGCGCCGTCGCTGCCGCCTCGCGTCGCCGCCGTCCTCCTGCCTCGTCGTCGCCGCCGCGCTGTCCTCGTCGTCGCCGTCGCCCTGCCCGACGCTTGCCGACGACGCCGCCGCCGCCGTCGCCGTCGCCTGCCTCGTCGTCGCCGTCCCGCCCGTCGCCCGCGCCCTCGCCGTCGCCGCCCCTGCCTCCGCGACCTCGCCGACCTCGCCGTCGCCGCCCCTGCCTCCCGACCTCGCCGTCGCCTCCGCCTCCCGACCTCGCCGTCGCCTCCGCCTCCCCGCCGCCCCGTCGCGCGACCTCGCCGTCGCCTCCGCCCCAAGATGAGCCCCCCAGACCCTGCCTGCCCCCAAGACCTGCCTGCCCGGCCCCTGCCGCCGCCATTTTTTTTTTATGTATAGAATATGATGTTTTTATTATGTATAGAATATGATGTTTTTATTGATGTATAGAATATGATGTTTTTATTGATGTATAGAATATGATGTTTTTGCAGATAAATGTTCATGTATATATATTGATATATTCATTGATGTATAGAATATTTTATAAAAAAGAAGAAGAAGAAGAAGAAGAAGAAGAAGAAGAAGAAAGAAGAAAAAAGAGGAGAAGAAGAGAAGAAGAAGAAAAAAGAAGAAAAAAAAGAGAAGAAGAAGAAGAGGAGAAGAAACTTCTTCTCCTCTTTTCCTTCTCCTCTTTTTTCTTCTTCTCATTTCTTCTTCTTCTTCTTCTTCTTCTTCTTCTTCTTCTTCTTCTTCTTCTTCTTCTTCTTCTTCTTCTTCTTCTTCTTTTTATCGGGAACGAGGGTGTCGAGGATCGCTGAGGGGTCGACGGTCGGGAACTAGGCTAGAGGGTCGAGAGGGTCACAGAGGGGTCGAGGGTCGTCGAGGCCGGTCGAGGGTCGCCGAGGCCGGTCGAGGTTTCACGCACAAGGGTTTGAGGGTTCGAGGGTTCTAGGGTCGAGGGTTCGAGGGTTCTAGGGTTCGAGGGTTCTAGGGTCGAGGGTTCGAGGGTTCTAGGATCCGAAGGAAGAAGGAAGAAGAAGAAGAAAAGAATGAGAGGAAAAGAAGAAAGAAGAGGAGAAGAAGAAGGAATAGAGGAGAAGAAGAAAAATAGAATTTTTTCTATTTTTTCTTCTTCTCCTATTCTTTCTTCTTCTCCCTTTTTTCTTCTTTTTTCTTCTTCTTCTTCCTTCTTCCTCTTTTCTTCCTTTTCCGATAGGGTACCGATAGTGTCAAAGTATTGAAGAAATCCATCGCTTCATCATTAGCCGGAGTAACCATGGCATGATGGTATTGAAGTCCTCCAAAGTTGTTCTAGAATGGAGTCCTGATAGGATAATTTGCCTTTTGCTGAACTTTGTACCAAAAAGCTAATTATCCTATCCGGGACTGCTCCAAAACAACTTTGAGAGCTTGCACCATCATGCACCTGTTACTTTCGCCTAATGATGAAGACATGGTTTTGTTGAACTTTGACACTAGGCAACCTCCCGACCCTCGGCGATCTTCGACCCTTGACCTCGACCGCTCGGCGATCCACGACCCTCTACCCTACTTGTGGGACATAGATGTACTGTTCAACGCCGACCCCTCCCGATAGCTTCAACACGTGGGGGGTCGATACACGCACCCTCCTAGCTTGAAGCGTTCTCGAGGCCACCCCTAACCCTTGAAGCGTTCTCGAGGCCACCCCAAACCCTAGAGAAGCAGCGTCGAGGCCACTAATATGATTCCTTATTGTGATTAGCTAGCTAGTTCTACGCTGGCACTAATATATCCATATCTGTCATGTTTGAATAATAATTGCCATGTTGTAAATATTTGTAGAAACTATGGACACCCCCGAGACGAAGCACAAGAAGCGTTGTTGAGGGACATAATCGCACACGGAAGTGATGCCGTCTCCTCGATGATGTTTCTCAACGCCGATAACGATGGTCCGGAAGGAGAGGGTGAAGAAGCAGCTGGCTATGATTTACATGGTCTGATGACCCAATGCCGGTGCAAGAAGTAGACCGTGAGGACGGCTCGGTGATCACCAAACCGAGTCCGCCAGGTATATATATTAGTTAAGCTGTCTTGACTAGCTCTCGCCTTTGTTTTGGTATATATATATGTACACATATTAATTAACTCTCGCCTTTGTTCCTTTTTCTAGCCCTCCGGATCGAGCACAACTTCGGTAAAGAGACGAGGCCCAAGAAAAGTTGAGCTCGGATGAAAAGTTTGAGATCATACAAATCATGCGACGGCCAACCGATTGAACCCTACCGGACAAAGAAGGCATTTGTTGCTCGGTCGGGGTTCTCGTTAGGGACAAGATCCCGATCAGCATCCACCAATGGTATAAGCCTAAGAACGAAGACCCCGAGGTGTCTTATGTCAATGATATGCGAAAAATGATCTTTGGACTGAGCTGAAGTCAAATTTTACCCTACCGCCAGAGGATGATCCGGAGAAGCCAGAATAGAGCCATTAATCAAGTCTTTTGCTCTTAAGAAGATGGCAGAACTATTCAGGAATTGGAAGAAAGACCTCAATACGTATGTCGAAAAAATGAGACACCAGAATTCACGGGCAAATATGAGAAGATCGAGATGATCGCCCGCATTTGTGGCCTACAAGACATCGGAAAAGAGTAAAAAGATGTCAGCGACAAACAAGAGAAATGCTGCGAAGAAGAAGCTTCATCATCGCACGGGTCGTGGCTACCTCATAGCCCGCCTAAGTGGTCCAAGGCTGAGAATGATCTGCTTGATAAAGGGATCGAACCCGAGACAATGAATGGCTGACCGTTGCGGACTTGGTTCTTCGGGGCGGCGGATCCTTGGACCCTATAACGGGAAGTGCATTTGGACGGACGAACAATTGGACATACCAGTCAAGAGGCTTAAGCATTATATCGGCAGCGCAGCAAGGGAAGTTCGTTCTGCATGAGGAGAAGGACGAGCTCACAATGGCCCTCGAATCTCGAGCACCACTGGACGGACACGACGCACGCCAGCTCCCTTTCGTGGAAGGCTGGATTTCGGACGCAGGGGTTACAAAACCCATGAGAGGAGGAAGAAACTCGAGCAGAGCCTAATGCAAAGCGCTGCACGAAAGGGTAATGGGGCTAGAGGAACGAGAAGCAGCCGATCACAACAAACGACCCGCCAAGCTTCCCCGGTTACCCCGCCATCTCAGCGGAGAAGCAGCGTGGCTTCCACCGAGCTGCTTCACCAGAGCAACATGCCTTGACGGCTCCTCGCCAGCTATCCCGTGGATGCTATCACGGATGCTGAAAGTTGCCACCTTATGGCGCAATGGAGCAATTTAAAGGTCAAGGCGGCTGTTGGCTCTGCTTATCCCACTAAACCCGACTCAACTTTTCACCGCCGACCGATTCCGAAGGATATGCTAAGGTGATGGTTGATGAAATAACGGAGGATTTGAGGAGCTCCGGCTTGACCACCCTACCGGTGAAGGGAGTATCGGCTGGGTTCGCTCAAGACTCCATGCCTATGGCGGAAGGATCTCATCAACCTTCCGAATGGACGCCTCCGCCTCCTCCTCCTCCCGCGAGTCAGGCACTCCGCCTCCTCCACCGCCTCCTCCTCCTCCTCCGCGAGTCAGGCACTCCGCCTCCTCCACCGCCTCCTCCGGCGAGTGACGATCAGGCACTCGGCCGGCTCCTTCTCCGCGCGTGGCGGCACTCCGTCTCCTTCTCCGCCTGCACCGGCGCGTCCGGCAGCCAGCCTCCTCCTTCTCCGCCTCGTCGGCAAGGGCGGAAGAGACCCGCCGCCGCCGGCTGCTCCGGCGCGTCGTAGTCCTTCTCCTCCGCCTCGTAAGCAAGGAAAGAAGACATCTGCTCCGTCTGCTCTGCCGGCGTCTAGCAGTACTGCCAAAGGAGGGAGGAGATACAGATTCGGTCCTTCTCTCAAGACTCGGAGAAGTTACCGCACGAGAGGAGCGAG
The DNA here is from genome assembly GCA_021605205.1 of Aegilops longissima. Taxonomy (NCBI): domain Eukaryota; kingdom Viridiplantae; phylum Streptophyta; class Magnoliopsida; order Poales; family Poaceae; genus Aegilops; species Aegilops longissima. The sequence continues at coordinate 838,566,188 of CM038677.1, forward strand.
GAGGAAAACGCGAAGATCGCGCAGACCAAGTGGATGACTGGTTTCAAGGGTTGAAAGCAAAGAGACATCCACCTCCGGAGGAGAAGGTAGATCCGGTCAAAGCGAAGCGATTGCTGCCCCGACAAAACCACCCAAGTCTCCGCCAAAGGCAACTATGAGCGCATTATTGAAAGGCATTTGCCGAGGCGGAGAGATTGGGAAGTACTGTCGATGATCAAAGGATGAAAGAACGACGAGCTGGGAAACAAATTGCCCAGCTCGCGAACAAGCCGAAGGAATCGTGCCCCCGCTCAAGGTGCTGCTAGCGACATCGTCGATCCGAGGATGGTGCCCGGTTATGGCAATCCTGAAGATTACTTGCCCGACGATGTACAATTTGATTTCTTGGAGGTGCAGATACAAAGATACGAGTACGGAAGCCTCTCGTCAAAGATGAAAGCTCTCTAACAACGATGATGCGAAGATTGCATGATTGGTACATGAAAACCTGCAAAGAGTCTCGACGGGAGGAATACTTTGTATTTGAGAGTTAAAAGGAGCATGACCTCCTTGGAATTGAACTGTTGCCTATTCCATTTGAGGAGTTCTATCAGTTTTTCAATCAATTGGCCATCGATAAAGCAACGGTCACCTGCTATCGTCTGTAAGTAGTACTACTTCTGTCATTAAGTATCTCTATATAACTCAGCTCTTTCATTGCATGTATTTATAAATATCCTCACTATATTATGCAGATTGAAGATCGCAGAAATGAAGAAAAACAAGTGGGTGATATTGGGTTCATTAACACATATCTCATCGATGCAAATGAGGTTAAATATCGTGCCAAGGAAACCGAGGCCAACTTGCTACGATCGTTGGAAATAAATGAACACAAAATACAATACTCTTTCCTTACAACTACACGTGAGTGTTACTGTCTTGTGGCATATTCGGTTTCCTTATTTAGTCCAGGTTATAAAAATGTAATATTGATGAGTTATGTATGCGCGCAGGTTCCACTATATTCTCCTAGAGATTAAGCTTGAGCAGGGAGTAGTAACTGTCTTAGACTCGAGACGAAAAGATCCCAAGGAGTATGCGGAAATGACTGAATTGCTCGAGAAGTAAGTTAAATCGATCATTATCCACCATATCAGCAACTTTGTTCATTTCTGATATCAAGTAATTGTTTTCTTTGTATGGCAGGGCTTGGGAAAATTCACCAAAAAGCTCCGGACTACCAAGAAGCTGCAATTTAGACACCCGAAAGTAAGTACTATATAGTAGCATATTCCACGCGCATCTCCTAGTGATTCAAGCGCTAGTTTCATCAATACCATTTAGCATGTGCTTGCTATATATAATTATCAGTTTGATTGACCTCTGTTTCTTGTAAAGTGGTTGTGGCAGGAACAAGGGAATGATTTCTGTGGATACTACGTTTGCGAGTCCATCCGCCACACGACCTGTGAGAGGGGCTACTCCGACAAACAATTTGAAGTGCGTAAATAAAAATATTCACAATTTTATTTTATTACCATCATTTGTGTTGAGTTTCATTCATTCATATATATGTATTGACCCCTTTCTTAAAATTAGATGTTTCGGCAGCAGGATGAACTCCTAGCACCAGATCGCATGCGAGCAATTCAAGAGGAATTGGCGGCATTCTTTCTTGACTATGTGATCGCTGAAGACGGGGAATACCATGTGGACCACGCGTCCGTATTGTAAAAGATAATTATTGTATATATGTAGCCGGTAGCGTCGGATAGATATACGAGAACTTGTTGTTCGACCAATCTCTCGGAGAAGGAGAGGTGGTCGATATCACTTCTCTCTGTATGCATATATATGTTCATGACGATCTTCTGTTTGCTTAATTACTAGCTAGCTAGCATGTCTAGTTAGTCCTCTCTATATGTATGTATAGTACGAAGCGTCGACCAAGCACGGACAAAAGAAAGGACACTTTTGTCTATTAATTAGCTAGCTATAGCACAATATATGAAACACCTAAATTAACCCCCAAAACCCCCAACCCCCCCTCTTTTGAAAAAAAAACAAAACCAGAGCCAAAGAAATGTGTGACGTGGATGCCTATTGGTCCCGGTTAGTGCCACCAACCGGGACCAAAGGCCCTCCCGCCTGGGCTCAGCGGACAGGCCACGTGGAGGCCCATGTCCCGGTTCTGGATAGAACCGGACTAAAGGGTGAGGGTATTAGTACCGACCCTTTAGTCCCGGTTCACGAACCGGGACTAAAGGCCCTTATGAACCGGGACTATAGGCCCTTTTTCTACTAGTGGTTGTTTCTCAACATCCTTCAAATGGCCTAATTTTTTCCACCTCCTTCTATGATCAAATCAAGGCATCATGTCAAGTTGTTTAAATTTTTGATGATTCTTGCATTTTCTAGAGTTTTCTTGGTGAAAACTGGCTGATAAATGGCCGGACGTGACACACCATGCATATGGTGTGGGAAATTCATTCAAACATGGCATGGATGCCTACCATGGGTATGCCTGCCTACTGGAAAAGGTTGGGGTCATTTCATGCATGTCCAAAAATATATCATGTTCAACAGAGGGTATTCGGGTAGGCGAGAAGGCTCCATTTGAGAGCATGTTTTTGCGGCATCCATTAACTCACCTCAAATCTTTCCACGATCTTATATGACCGATTAAACGCACCATGCCAAGTTGTTTTGGTTTTCGATAAATTTGATCTTTTCTGGAGTTCTCTCGGTTAAAAAAGGTAGATAAATGGCCGGACGTGTCACAACATGCATATTTTGTCGGAAATCGTTAGAACCTGGCATGGATCCTTACCACGGGCATCCCGTCTGCCTGCAAAAGATGGGGTCATTTAAAAAAATTCAAAACTAGACCATGTTCAATGGAGGGTGCACCCGGATGGGCATGCCCATGGTAGGCAACTATGCTAGGTTTAACAATTTCCGCCACCGTATGCAAGTTGCGACATGTTCGACCATTTTATCGGTCTTCTTTTACTAAGAAAACTCCAGAAAATGCAGAATTTGTCCAAAACCAAATCAACTTGGCATGGTGCCTTGAATTGCTAATAAAAGGTCATGGAAAAAATTGGGTCCATTGTTTCTTCTTTTTTGTTGGGGAAATTGGGGCTATTTCAAAAATATTGGAAAATAACGTGCGCTCAGACGAACCGTTCTAACCTTACCGAATAATCTCCGTTGAACATGGTGTTTTTTGGACATCCTTGAAATGACGCCAACTAATAAATACAAAGGGATAAAGTTGAAAACAATAAGTGTTTTTAAAAGCATTTAATAAAAAAAATATAGAAAAAAGAATTTAAAATCATTAGTTTAAAAGTTAATTAAAACTTGTATTTGGTATTAAAAAGAGAAAATGAATTAACAAAAATAAGAAATGAAATGAAAAATAGAAAAGAAAATAAAACGCTTAGGCCTTGGCCTAACTAGACGACGACATTGCTCCCGTCGGGCGCGTGTGGGCCCGGTCCAAGAGCTCACGGGTTTGAAAAAAGTTCATCATTTTTTTCCAAAATATTCATGGATTTGAAAATTTTCAAAAAAAAGTTCACTAAGGAAATTTGCAAAAAGGTTTTCTCGGTTTTGGGAACCTCGGCTTCCCAGCCATTTTTTCCCGGTTTTGGGACCTTCTCGGAGGTCGTGAACCATGTTTTTTTATTTTTTATCTTCTCTCTTGTTTATTTTTTGTCTTCTTTGACTTTTGTTTATTCTGTTTATTGTTTCTATTTCTCATAAATTTTATTTTTCAGAATTCAAATTTTTCCATATTTTTCTGTTTTTCTGGAATTCCAAAATTGTTACTATTTTTCAAAAAATGTCCGTGTTTAAAATTTTGTTCTTTTATAAAAAGAACTGTTCGTGTTTTGACATCATGAGCAATTTTGAAAGGCATGAACATTTTTTTGAAATTTATGTACAATCCTTAAAAAACAAATATTTGTATTTTATGAACAAAAACATGAAAACTAGAAACCCTAAAACCGTGCAAAAAAAGAAAGAAACATAAACCAAAGGGTGAAGGTCCTGTATTTTTTTCTTGGCGTTATGTCTCTCGAACAAGAACAGGAAAACATGGTTATTAGGTAAATCAGATATGCTATCCCAGATGGTTTGTGTGGTTACACGTATTGATTGAGGTCTGTAGTTCAAATCCGGACGAGGACATTATTTTTGATGATTAAAACTAAAAAACCTAAATGGGCTTTTTTTTTGCATTCCAATCAGAGAGCTTTATTCAACGAACGAACTCCTGGCATCATCAGCTAGCAAGCTGGTGAGCAGGAAAGAGGGTCCAGAACCAGTCCGACTTTCAGTAACCATCAGACTACATGCATGTTTTGCACAAAGATGGGCCGGTACATTGGCTGATCGGTTTCATGTTGAATATCAAAAGAAGAAAAAGAGAAAGCTAGCTCTCCAATTTCTAATAATACTGGTGCCACCATGGACATGCTATAGTGGCGAGTTTTCCAGAGATTAACAATCTCCAAGCAATCTGTTTCCATGATCACATGTGAGAATCCGCGCAGGTTTGCAAATATCACCCCATCGTGCAACGCCGTCGTCTCACCAATGAACGGATCAGAAACCCCCAGATGGGGTTTACTCCAAGCGCCAAGTAAGGTAGTACTGGAGCGCGTCACGCCGCCAGCACCCACCTTGTCGGAATCCATGCTCAAAGATGCATCCGTGTTGATCTTGACAACCCCTAAATGGGCTGAGCCCATGAGGGAGGGGTGTTCGCCGGGTATTATACGAACCTACAGCGTATACATAGGAAAGTGAGTATAATTTGTGAAAAGTCCATACCCCCTTTATACGTTTTGTGAGGGGGGTGTACCGGAGCATTGCTCGGCAGCAAAGCCATGAATTTAAAATTGCCTACAAATACTAGGTTTTTGGATCGTTGAGTACATTAGCAATTCTTTTGATTGATCTAATCCATAAATAAATCATGATCATGACATTGACATTATTAATTCCATACTGATATCTAATCACGTAAGCACGTACAAAGCATATAGCAGAAATATCCACGTAAATACCTAGTACAGCTAACATAGAAATAAACAGGAGCGGAGTAAACAAGTTATACCCTCGAGTCGGCTAGGTCAAAGCTACGGCAGCGGTGGCGTCCATCTTGTCGGCAGCGAGTGTCTCAGCTTCGGTGGACATGTTGATCACGAAGGCGACGAGGACGTAGATGAAGTAGTGGACAAAGAGGAACAACAGTGAGTAGTCGCGTAGGATACACTCTCCAAAAACAGTGTTCAAGAAAGCGTTTTTAAGTAACGCTTAAGTGCTGAGCGATGGCAAAACGTTTTGTTTTTGCTTAGAGCGATTGATTAAGCATTTTTTTTTAATTTAGCCAAAATTTGGCTGTTTTTTAACTACTTTGGCTTGTCTACCTTGCACAGTAATGGCAATATGCTATTTATCTTATAATTAGGCTTTCCTCTATTCGGGAACTATTTCCTTCATATTCTGGCCACATGATCTCTATTAGGTTATGCCTTTTTGAACTAAAGTTCATTTTAGTTGTTATTTTGCTTGCTATGTGATCGTGATGTGTATGTGCTATGGTGCGAATTGTATTTTAGATGCTGTTTCAATTACCCATGTGCCATGTTTCCTATTTTTCTTGTGTATATTATCCAAAATCTGGCAAATTCTAGCCAATTTTAAAAAAAAGGCTTAAGCGTGTTTAAGTTGTGCATAAGTGCCCATTGCTCTAAGTTGTGGCCTTCCGCTTCGCTTCCGCTTTCCGCATTTTTGAACATTGCCAAAAATCTAATCACCCTTCTCCCGATGCAGGATCGCAAATGACAGGTTCTGGAAGCCTACTCTTCCATACAACCGTGCACATGATGGAAGGAATGAGATCGTCGGTGGCAGCAGTAGTGAGCGGAATGACAGTGCGCCTGAAGGCAAGGCAAATGTGATATGATCTTCATGGCCGCTAGGGTTTCCGACGCCTCCAAGTGAGACATGCATCGCCGTCATGCCAAAGCCATCACCATCATGCCCATACCCGATATTGTGTCTGGGATGATCTACGTACTAGTTCGTTTTTGGCCTTCTCCGTTACCCCTAGCTCTCTTTGGGCTAGTATCTTTGACACATCGCAGAAGTTGCAAGCCCGATGATTCTAGAGCTACGGCAGAAAGCACAACTGCACAAGGGACTGAACAAACCTCATAATGGGAACCTCTCGAGTGTGTTTTTAACTCTGTCAAAGAAATATTGTCCTTCTGAGTGTAGCTTCATCCCCTCATACATAGCTCACCTCTCTGCCATAATTCATAAATTCATGTATAATTAACCAAACAATTGCTTATAGGGGGATTTACCAAACAATTGTTTAAGATGAGCATAATCACAACAATTAAGCGAAAGTCCTCAACTACTCTTGAGCTCAAATGAGCTTGGGATGAACAATAAAACAAAAAAATGAAAATAAATTCAAAAAATTCTATTAAAAAAAATCCAACTTTACCGAATGTTGTGTGTGCTTGACAATTTTCAGCACGAATTGACATTCATGGAAGCCATGGCAAAAGAAAAAGCAAATTCAGCACTCCAAAATACTTTCAAAAATAGAAATTTTGGAGAATCAACTTAGTTTTTTTGCCACGACTTTCAGGAATGTCATTTTCATGATAAATTTTGCAAGCACATAAAACATTTGTTGAAGTTTACCGAAAAATAAAAAAAAAGTACTTTCAAAAATAGAAATTTTGGAGAATCAACTTAGTTTTTTTGCCACGACTTTCAGGAATGTCATTTTCATGATAAATTTTGCAAGCACATAAAACATTTGTTAAAGTTTACCAAAAAATCAAAATTGTTACCTTTTTTATTTTTCTGTTCATCAAGGAGCATTTGAGCTCGGGAGCAGGGAATTTTCCTTCCCCACAACAACAAAACGACCAAGTCCCTACTCTGATTTTCCCTGAACTTTTGAACACTGAACTTTAGACTTTTTGAGGACCTGGTCGACATGGTCGCGACATTATTTACAAGGAGCATCTCTAGCAGATGTGCTAAATCACCTCCACCACAAAACCAACTTACGATTCGCCCTAAATCGATTTTGCAGGCAGTTTATCCCCGACATGGAACAGAAACTGTATCCGATATGGCAAATTTAAAAACTTCAACTAAAACAAGTTCCCGCTGCATAGTAGATAGTCCGGACCTCGTCGGAGTTCATTACAAACAAGCTAAACTTACACTTAAACGAGAAACTATATGAAGGGCCTGTGGTGGCTCATGACTTCAAGCCGAGGTAGAACTCAGCAGGTGGGGCGGTATATGGTGTAGGCGAGCTCGTATTCTGTGTGTGCCGCCCTCTTCGCCGGCCTCCTTCGTGGCGAAGCGCGTGACCTCCGTCTCGCGGAGAGCCTTCCTCGACTGCCACAACGCCTTGTGGAGTTCCCGCTGCTGCAAGAGAGGGCGCTGCGGTTGCGCATCTGCGCCAAGCGTCACGCGGGCCTCCACGGCGGGCCGGCTGGAGCTGCCGGCCTCCGCATTGTGTCTGCGATGCGCTCCGGAGGGGATGACCGAATGAGCTCGCTGGAGGGGAAGAGGATAGGCAGAATCGATCCGAGACGAAACCCTAAAACGCCCCCTCCCCGTATATAGCGGCGGAAGTGGTGGTTTTGCGGGCCGCCTGTATAATTTTTACGGGCCGGTGCAAATATACGGCATCTGTTTTGGCCCCGAAATGCTAAACAGCACGCAAAATTATGGGCCGGCGGCGGGAAGAAACCGGTGGCGGCACCAGAAAATAAAATCACAAGCTGGTAAGCTTACAAAGGCGACGAGTACGCCCCCAAATGCATTTCAACAGTTGGAAATCATAGTAATAGAAACCGAGAATTTTTGGCAACCATCCAACCAAAGGCGATCCTGCTCCGAAAAGGAAAAACTGTACAGGTTTACAAATAATGTACATCAACAATCTCTTTTTTTTTTCTCCCTTCTACGGTGGGAGGAACCAAGACGGATTTTTCGCTTCCACAAAAAAATTCCTGTCTACGGGGCTTATTCACCCTTCAATGTATATGGCATCTCTTTCCTGGTCTCTGTTGTCGCTTTGTTCCATATTTACATACGGACGAGGGACGACGTAGTTTCGCGCACACAGATCATAAGAAGCTCAAAGAACACTTGGCCGCCAAAGTTGACAGATGAACCACAGCTGCTTCTTCCATCCCAATGATTTTGTTCAAGCGAGCACCTGGGCCATAATGAGGACATTACTTAATAAGCATCTCACGTCACATCACCGTATCTCTTCTTAATATTGGTTGTTCATATAATATCTTGAGCAAACGAAAATCGGACAAGAGTATTCCTGGTTGCATATCATTTTTCAACTTCCGAGTGATAACAATGGTACTCCCTCCGATCCATATTAATTGTCGCAGCTGCAGTACAACTTTCTACTAAAGCTGGTTGTACTAAAACTGCAACAATTAATATGGGCGGAGGGAGTATTTGAATCACTTCAGCAGCTAATGACATTTATAGTAAATATATAAGGTTTACCAGTTTAAACTGGATTTTGTATTTGACTTGCATCATCCACGATGTGTCAATTCGAACTGCATACTACACAAACATTTTCAGAAATGCTTGGAATAACCCAGCCTATCAAAACTGACATACTAGTCATGACCCCATGTAGTACCTGATTGATCCCCCAGACACTAAAGGTACTACAAATCTACAATATCAAGATTTGGTAAAAGACAATACCTGGAATTATGTGCATTTTCTAGACAAGAAATCAGGTCATATTCAGCGTCCACTGCTGCTACTTGTCTCTTGGGCGCAACCATCCTTGAGAGCATCTTGAGCTTCATTCTCCATGTCTAAAGAAAGCAACGCTGCAGCTTGAAGGTAAAATGCAGTCGGCCATGTCGGAGATATTACTAGAGCTTGCATTGCATCACTGAGAGCCTGTTCTGCCATGTCATTCATCAGATAAGATAGGCAACGCCGAGCATATATGGTGGGGGAAACCATCGTGCCGACTTCAATGAACTGCATGTCACAAATCAACAGCAATGAACAGAGTCAACATTGGTTCATAGCCCTTTTAGAAAAGTCAACGGATCTACAATAATTTCAGATCACTTCATAGCCCGCCTCGGAATTGATGTTACTATTAGTGCTTTTGAACTTTTGGAGAGCCAATGGGAATTGTGGAATGATACAGTTACATTTCAACATGAGACTCTTGTAACATGTCAGCTTGTATAAAAGAAGAAAAGAAATTGAGAAGTGAAAGCAACCTGGGAGTAACAGTCAATAGCAGTAGTAAAATCCTTTTGCCGAAATGCACTGTCACCCTTCTTCTTTGAGGTTAATGTATCTTGCATTTGATTGGTCCACATCTGAAATGAGAGCTGCAGCAAGGGGACAAAGATCATGTAACAGCAAAGCAATTTAAACAGTTTCAGTTAAACAAATTTTATTATAAGTACAAGAGTATATATACTGGCGTATGTACTCCCTCCGTTTTTATTTAGTTCGCATATTAGCTTTGGTCAAAGTCAAGCTTTACAAACTTTGACCAAGTTTATAAACAAAAATATTAAGATATACAATAACAAATCAACAACATTAGATTTATTATTGGACGTACTTTCACATCGTATAAATTTATTATGATAAATGTCTATATTGTTTTCTACAAACTTGGTCAAACTTTACGAAGTTTGACTTCGGTCAACTCTAATATGCAGAGTAAATAAAAACGGAGGGAGTACATACTCCCTCCGTCCTTTAAAGAGTGTACTTCCAGCTTTGTTGGAGGGTCAAACTATCTCAAAGTTTGACCGAGTTTGTGCAAAAATATATCAATGTTTGTGAAATCAAATAGGTATATGATGAAAGTATATTTTATCACGAATCCAATGCTACTAATTTGATGGCATAAATGTTGATGTATTATTATATAGACACGGTTAACTATAAAAAAGTTTGACTTTCCAAGAAAGTTGGAAGTACACTCTTTAAAGGACGGAGGGAGTAGGGCTTAAGGAAAGGACTGTACATACGAAGAAAAAAGAAGGCTACATTTACAAGATTAGGCAAGAGAATGTATCCAAAGCGAGGCTGGGAGTCTTAGACTCCTCCCCAAATCTATGGCTGTTCTTAAAACATGCCTTACAAGAAAAGGGGGGTATTTTCGAAGGTTTTGACATTCCTCTTCTTCAAAATGTACAAATACAAAGATTATCCAAAATTATTTACAGGATACAGTTCCAGTTCTGAAATAATGGTGGTGTCTGACTAGTTTTACGTTTTCATATGCTTCTTAACAAATGTTGCATAAGAAAGACATAGGCTAGGGACTCAGCTAGCATACACATGCAAAAAAGGGATCAGATTAGGGATAAGTCAAATACATATAGAATATTATCTAGTTAGGCAAGAGGCCTGTTTATTTAGGAATATATGGTCATGGAAAGATGTCAAACACTATAACTTCTCGCTAAAAGATACTCCCTCTGTTCATCAATATACAACGTTTTAGAGTCTCTAAAACGTCTTATATTGATGAACAGAGGGAGTATGTGATATACTTCAATCCAATCAACCAAAATGCATTTCGCATGCCACCAGAAGAGGTCTTACACTAAAACTTCTCCCGAAAGATATGTGATATTATATTTTGGATCAAAATATAAAGTGCACACATAAAAGTATTGATGATTTTATTAGTTACCTCATTTGCTGTTCCCTCATCATCCTTGTACCCTGTCTTTTCTAGAATTTCATGTATTGCTGTCAGATCCTTTCTGGAACAAGCATCAGCAAGAGGAGAAAGAGGCAATGATTGGACAGATGATGCACCGGCTTGGGGCATATCCATCAGTTCGTAAGATGGAGTCTACAAAACAGATTGACACCACTGCAGTTATAACATTATATACTTCATGTCCAATGTTGATCGGGAGCAAGATAACTAATAAGTTAGTGTTCGCCATATCTACTTTTTCACATTAAATTTAAAAGGTGCTACCGGCTTATTTGACCCTTGCTATGTATTATACTGTCAGGCTAAGAAAACTGCCAGAAAAGTTCATAAAGCTGGGAGATGGAAATGACTTACTTGAAGACAGGACTATATAACACATTACACATACCAAAACCCATGGTGGCATTTTTGCACCAAATTTAATAGGAAGATAACTTGAATTCAGTTGTAATAAACAGAGTAAGGAAAGTTCACCTCAACATCCTTCTGAAGAGGAGCCAATGCTTGAACCATAGATCTTACATTCGGCCGCTCTCGGGGTTCATAGTGCAGGCACCTTGAAGCTAATCGTACCAGTTCAGTTCCCTCCTCATTTGAAAATTGACCCTCTAAACACGAGTCTGTAAGCATGCTAAAGTTCCGATCTCGAATCAGGTCAAGGGCCTGCAGATATTAATTAGCATCAGTTAGTCTGGTAAAGTGAAGATATAAACAACTATTTGGTGCAAAGTCAAGCTCTAGCCATTGTTCTAGGAAATTATTTTTTTATCCCGCTATTAAAGTGTTGTTTTCCTATACTAAAGATCCCAAATAGTCAATCCATTTCTTGCTGCAAGTTGATGGAGATAAGGACTTATATTTATATTCTTCACATTGTTCAATGGACATAGTGAGTACAGGCTAATATCTTCATACAAGAAATAGTTTCACATTTTGCTTCACATGCATGAAGACCAGAAGGCAGTTGGAAGAAAAACTAGGAAATCAATTAACTCCCTGGTCAGCGTACCTATCAGACAGCTTTATGACATAGAATCATTTAAGACATACTATAGCAGTAAATAAAACAACAAATGCATAATGATGCTGAAGAAGCTTAAAATTACAATAAATGTATAATAATGCCAAAGAAGCGAAGTAAGATAGAAAATGATGTGGAAGAACTAAAGCTCAAAGTTGTTACATGGCTCGGAGGAATATGCTTCCCACTAAGAACATCCAGTAGCAAGGTGCCAAAGCTATATATGACACTTTCAGGTGTTATACGTCCTGCAAGTAAAAGAATAAACACGAAAGTGTGAGGGTGATGTTAGAGGTGAACTGTGGTGTAATAAATGACAATATATTGTTTTTGGGGCAGTAAAGTGTTTATACGTGGTTAAAAAGAGATGAAGTTATCACCTAGACTGCCTAGTACAAAGAACTCAAATGAAACATTATATAATCTTCAAAAGAAGTTAACATGCTTGATTGTGAAGCTAGCATTGAACCTAGGTTCTGTAAAAAGGGCAAACTGCCAATATCATCTATAATGAAAGGATGACTCTACACACTATCTCAACCATGAATCGCAACCTTGAGATCTATGCAGATCCTCTCCTCTTACAATTATCACAACATGTGAAGATCTCAAGGTATATTCATGGATTCGGATCATATTGTAAGCCATGCCAGTTGAAATTTACAACTACTTAGTATATTTACTTCACAGATCAAACCATTAGGAAGCAAAAACATTCAGAGAATCTAATGTAGGGTGTTATGTAAACGGTGCTATACTATGACATAATATTAAGGAAGTTGAACCCGCCCCATCCCCACTGTACAGTGGTTAAGGATGTTCCACAAGCAGAAATAAACTCAAGGTATAATCTCAAACTACACAACTACATCATTAGAGCATAGCAGCTTTGCAAGAAAGCTCGGTACCAATGTGGGACTGCTACAGCAAGCTATAGGGTTTTAGCAACATGAAAAAGGAACCAACCAGTTCTCATGTATTCGGGAGGAGTAAATGCCAGATTGGTACTGTAACTTTTGCCATCCCGGCTATTCTTCATAAGGCCAAAGCATGAAAGTCTAGGATTACAATCCTGCAGCATGTAAACAATGTATAAATCAACCAATGCAACAGCAAACACAATATAAACAAAGTTTACCATGCTGGCAAAACAATTTGCATGATACTCACATCATCAAACAGAACTCTGTAGGCATTAAGATCATGGTAGAGAGCACGCCCTTTACTGGTGCAATATTCTAAAGCCTCAGCAAGATAGAGAACAACCCTTAATCTCATGGGCCATTTCATCGCTTGGGTTTCCCCTGTCAAATGCATACAATAATGGAGAAATATTACATCATTAATCAAGTAAGGCATTAAAGATAATGTGCAGACGGTCCCAGTCCACTTAAAGGTCCGAAATGATAGCTAGACTAGACATAATACAAGTGTGAGAATCTTTCAAGAACTATTTGAGTTGCATGACTTAATGTGTCTAGAACAGATAATCTTATTACTCCTATGCATTATGTAACAATTACCAACAGTCATGAGGAACAATGTTTAGAAAATGAACAATCTGCACAATTTCTTGTCAAAATTCATTTGCAAAATTTAGACATGAACAGAGACCAATCACTAACAGATGCGACATCATGAACCTATAAGTACTTAGTTTATAGGTTGAGAACAATAATAGATAACAATAACAAACTGCGCTAAACATAATTACCAACAGTCATGAGGAACAATGTTTAGAAAATGAACAATCTGAACAATTTCTTGTCAAAATTCATTTGCAAAATTTAGACATGGACAGAGATCAATCATTAACAGATACGACATCATGAACCTGTAAGTACTTAAGCTTAAAGGTTGAGAAAAATAATAGATAACAATGACAAACTGCGCTAAACATAATTACAACCAGGAAATGCAAGGCGACTCACAGTGGAAAAGATGTTTTGCTAGTGTGTCGTTAGGCATGTACTCTGCAACAAGCAATCTCTCGTCACCTTCGCAGCAACAGCCAAGCAGATTTGCTAACCTTTTGCTCCGGAGCTGACCAACTGATTTAGCTTCTTCCTGAAGCATAATTATTTCCCCAAAAGATACTGGCAAATCTTAGAAAATTACTGGAACTGTATGGGTCAAGCAAAAAATGTATCAACAAAAGGAATTTTGTTTTGACTTTTGACACACAAAATGCCATCCACTGTCCTGCTACAGACAGAGCAAAAACTTATACATATTACTAGCCATCTAAATAAAGATATCACCCTAAAAGCAAAAAAAATAAAGTGAGATGACTGATAGCAGAAGGGTCATATAAAGCACTGGACCAAGGAGTAGACCTAGTACAGTAAGAAAATACTACACAACCTTGTCAAGTAGATTAGCATGTGATGCAACTTATGATAGCAACGCAATAGAGATTGTAAAAATGCTGAATCGTTGATTTGTCAAGAGCATTAGTAGAACACAATGATGGGAGTATGGGACAAGTAGTGGCTGGTAATGATTGATTGCTGTCTCACACTGGTTGAACATTGGAATCTAATAATCGTACAAAAAGAAAAATATGTTGGCCAGACAGTTGGTAGATGCCACCCTTTCATCTGCCAGCCATCATAAGAATCCATCCAAAAGCAAAATAAGTAAATTAACAAGCGTGCATATCATCGCAGGTCAGGAGCAGGTAGAAATCAACGACCTCCATGATAAGAGACATCATCCTCTATCATTCTCAAATTGCAAGCAGCACAATAACTACTAACCAGTAACGAACTAGTGGCATCAAGGCATCAGTAACACCCACCAGACGCACATTGTTACCAGAGAGGATAAGCGAAGGCGACAGGAGGCATATACCAGGAACTGGCGCGGGTCGGGCCAGGCGGAGCGGTTGAAGCGCTTGACGGCGATGCGGCGCTGGGCGTCGAGCTTCCCCTTGTAGACGACGTTGGGCGCCTTCTCGCCATGCTCGGACACGATGTTCTCCACGGCGAAGCCGGCCGTGGCCAGGCGCAGCTGCTCGAAGGTGTACTCCTGGAACGCCGGCAGCTCGTACGCCTCCCCCTGCTCGTCCTCCTCTGCGCATCAAAAGCCGCCCCGGTCAGTCAGATTATTCCAATCTCCACCCATCTGGCAAAGCCCTTCCAATCCGCGGACCTAATAGCAAATCAGAGGCGAATAATAACCCTTGGGCTCAACTCATCGTCAACCGCCCCCAAATGCGGCGGCGGTCGGTGCGGCGCACGCGCGATCGATCGGAGACCCGCCCCCGCCGGAAATCTCGGGGGCCAGCGGAGCAGAAATCGCGGAAGCCGACAGGCTCACGAAAAGGGGAAGGCGGCCGCCAGAAATAGCAAGCGCAAAATCTCGAGAGCTAGTAGCCGGGGCGAGCAAGCAGGGCGAAGCAAGCGAGCATGGAGCATTGCGAGCGGCAGTGGGCAGGCACGCACCGGAGCCGGGGTCGTCGAGGCGGGTGCTGCCGTGGAGCTGCCCGCGGAGGCAGCAGCAGGAGGTGGCCTTGGACACCCGCGCGCCCATTCCGATCCCCCCTCCTCCTCCTCCTTCCTCGCCGCCGAACCTGCAAGCAGAGCAGTGACCAGCCTGAGAACGGAGCAGGTCGTCGGCGGCGGGACCCGCGCCGCGCGCACGCGGATCTGAGCGCGGAGCCGAGCGGCAGCAGCGTAGCAGACGAAGCCGGAACCTACCTCGCCTGAGCGAGCAAGCGCGGAACCGGAGCGAATCGAAGCGGCGGCGGCGGCGGGGGAGGCGACGGCGGGGGCGGAGGCGGGGGAGGGGACTGGGCTGGGCTGGATTGGATTGGATCTCTCTCGGCGCTCTCTCGCTCCCTCTCTCGCCCCTCGCCTCTCTCGGCTCTCTCCTCTCTCACCACCACCTTGCTGTGCTGTGCTGGGGGTGGGGGTGGGGGTGGGGGGTGGGGGGTGGTGGTGTTATTCGCTAATGCTGCAGTTTATTAATGGGTTTTTGGTAGTACTTTTTTTTTGAGAATGGGTTTTTAGTACTAGTTTTATACCGACATGCCTGTACTCCGTGCCGCTGGGATGTGGGCCCGGGGTCTAACCGCGCGGTAATTTTTAGTAACAAGTTGACATGGTACTTGCTCCTCCACTAACGGGAGAGTAATTAAATTAAATACTTCTAACTACAGTAAATAAATGGGCGCCTAAATCGGCACGGCGAGGCCGTTGGTGACCACCGCCCTGCCCCCACGCCGCTTTTTCTTCCTATACTACTGGTAGTCAAAGAGGGTCTATTTGATTCAACGATTATTCATACTGGATTTTAAATTGTAACTTAAATCTTCCAGAGATTTTGTTCTTCCCCAAATGGACTTATTTGTCCATTTCATCGTTATTTGAAATGCAGAAACAGAAAAGCGAGATATCTTCGTTTGAGTGAGACGTCCTCTCTTGGGTCATATGCTCGTTGGAGCGTGATACTTCTAGTTGGCTCACGGTTTTAAATTCCTGTTTAGGTTGAATTCTTTACAACGTGGGGGGGACTCTGAAGTTTGAACTCGTGCATGTGAACGGTTTTTCATCTCCTCTCCTCTTGGTTTGATCTGTGGTTTTATTCGAGCAGCATGAATCCAACTCGCCAGCTCTAAGTAATATTGGTATCCACTTATATGGTCGTCAAATAAAAGAAACAAGGCTTGATGTAATGCATTCGCCGGTCTCGTCACTGTATATGTCACTTTTCTTGGAAACATCGACTACTACGGCACCACCTCCACACGCAAATCTCGCACGTGCCTATTGAAGATCAGAGTCTCGGAGCATTCAGGATGGACGTCATCAGAAACGTCTCGCTGCTATTGATGAAAACGCGCGTCACCTCCTACCAAAAGAGCATTCCATGTAACGAGACGCACGTGGCATCAAACCTGGGACTTTTGATCCCCTCATGAACCGAGGGTATATCCACCTTCCTAGAAGTCATCTAAGTAGGCACCGGTTGAACCGAGTTGTTGGTTCAAGAGATTTATATCTTCAAGAGATTTTTACTTCCCTTATGAACTTATTTCTCCACTTCATCATTATTTGAAATACAAAAAACAGAAAAACGAGATTTCTTCATTTGAGTGACACTCCATGGTGGCCCTCTCTTGGGTCATATTCCATTGAACGATGCCTGGTTGGAGCGTGATACCTCTAGTTCAAACCAGGATCACGATTTATAATTCGTGTTTAGGTTGGATTCTTAAGGGGGTGAAGATTGAAATCTACGGGAGAGTCGTGGACTTCAAACTTGCGCATGTGAACGGCTTTTCATATCTTCTTTTTTTGGTTTGATCCATGGTTTTATTCGAGCTGCATGACTCCAACTCTCCAGCTCTAAGTAATATCGGTTTCCATTTATATGGTCGTCAAATAAAAGAAAGAAGGCTTGATGTAATACATTCGCCGGTCTCGTCACTATATATGTCACTTTTCTTGGAAACATCGAGTACGACGGCACAAAAGCATACATTGCATGTGCACCATCTCCGCACACACATCTCACACGTGCCTATTGAAGATCAGAGTCTCGGAGCATTCAAGATGGGACATCATCAGAAACATCTCACTCGCTGCTATTTATGAAAATGCACGTCGCCTCCTACCAAAAGAGCATTCCATGTAACGAGACCCATGTGACATATATAGTCATGGGAGATGTACCAAATCAACTCTTTCTACTTGCTATATTATGCACTAATTTGCATTTCAAAATTTACCATTGAAGGTTTATGTTCTTCTGCTGTTGAAGATGTAGTCATGGGAGGCTCAGATCAACCAATTCTTTGATTTGGTATCAATCTTTTGTATCATCTATATATGCTACATATTGTCTTTTGATTTATCTTGCTTTATTACTTGACCGATCATGGAACAAATGCCGCTGTTCAATATTATGTTTGGTATATTATTAGTTATGCAATATAGATTGACTTTCGTATGCCTTGAAACTATATTATTTTTGTAGGTAGTTTTTAGCCCTTAGTTTCTCGCTTGGGGCGCCAGCCAATTCTGGCTCCGCCACTGGCCGTATTTGTCTCTAGCATGACCAACTCATAAAATGTGAACGGAAATAGGGAAAGCGATGAAGATTAGCAGTTCGACAATCCGCTTATATATTCTCTACTAGGAGTATATTTCATTTTTTTTTCTTGCTGGAATTATCCCACTACACAACTAAATAAACATTAGTTAATACTTCTTCGGGGATTGGCCTTTGATCTTCAGAATCACGGCTTGCGAGCAAAATGGTGTGGGCGAGACGGAGAAAGAAGGTTCACTTTCACTCTGTATTCTATCTTTATCCGTACAAGGCTCGCTCTTGGGTGCGTACGTGCGGCATGATGACAAGCTGAGATGAGATGGACCGATTCGCTGATGAAAGCTTCACTTTTTCACTCCTCGAAAGCGGTGACCGCCGAAAAAGGATCGGCGGCCGCACGCGCGCACGCATGGATTACGATTAAACGGGCTGCTCGTACGTGCGTACGTGCGTACAGCGTGGCAGGAGCAGGCACGGACGACGGTGCCGACGGGATACGGGAACCGGCTCCATCATCGTCCAGCTGTCAACCAATCATCTCGGGCAGGGCAGCTGTGGCAGCTCGCCTGCATGCTCGGACAGGGCAGGGCAGGGCCGCCGCGCACGGCTGATCTGGCGGCCGTGCCAAGTGGCCGTCCGGTGGGTGGGCCCACCGCCCGGTGGGAGGGGCGGTGGTGGAGTACAATGCGCGAAAAAAATATCTGCCCAGCGAGGGAAATGATGCTGTGCAGACTGCAGAGTATCTGTATTTTTGCGTGTGTTTACGTACGTACGAACGCCTGGTTAATTGGTTAGTTCGAAAATGGCAACTGGTCACATCAATCGTGCGTGCGTGCGCGCGCACCACTTTCATCTCTGCACGAGCGCACAAATTAAGGCCTTAATTAGCGCGTAAAGTAGGCACAAAAGTAGTACGATGTCAAATGATATTCTCGGGCCCCTAAAAAAATGATATTCTCGGGCTTCCGTGCGCAGGAATCTGGTATGCACGCTCCTGGAAAAAGAAGTTTGTGTTCAAATTATAGGCTTGACACTCGAGCAAGTATTTTTCTAGATTTATTTGAGACTTTTCAGTGATGCTTGTTTAGTGAGAGGAAATGGGACGAGGATTTGCGGCACGCAAGTGCGGGGCATTTAGGTCCTTGGTGCCGTCTTTTAATTTTGGCTTACGGTTTTCAAAGTTCTATATCTTTAAAAAAAATCCAAATTAAGGAGTATTGTTTTCTTATTCGTGTTTCTCGTGAGTAGTGCTTTGAAAACAAGATCCATTTTGAATATATTCTGACGAGTTTTAAAAAATATGTTACTTTCAATGTTGAAACTTAGTACAAGCGGCCGATAAAAATCAATTATTTTGTGTCGACCGACAGAAATAATTGCTTAAAATTATATTCCTGAAACTTATTGAAACCGGGCAATTTTAGATGCAAAAAACCGTAAGTTTCATCGTTGAAACTTAAAGCTTTTTGAAGGGTTTTTCTTTTTGCACTGAGCCCTCATGGGATTCAACTACTTTACGAATCGCGAGGCTAAATCAAGTGGACGGCAGGGCTTGGCATGTGAGTGCCGCTGCAAATTTCCAGGAGGAAACGTCCCGTGAGGCATCTATCGATAACTTCATCAATCTCGATATGTTGTGACGGCTCAGTACCTTAGAGATCTCATATGGGTAGGGCGTGCGCGTGTACTTCATAGGGAGTATCTTTGACTGTACCATGTTCAAAATAAAGTCTATGATCATGTTAACGATGGTGTTGGGCAAAAAATAAGGGCCTCTTTGATTCACAAGATTCTGAAAACACGGGAATAGGAAAAACACAGGATTGTAATGTCATGCTCATCTCCATCCTATAGGATTTTGGGTTGTTTGATTGCATCATAGGAAAAACAAAGGATTCCTTCAAAGAGGTTTGAGTGGATGCTAGAAATCCTATTGGAAGTAGTATAAAGAAATCCTTAGGAAAAATTCCTGTAGGATTCAATCCTTTGAATCAAACAGCCAACATAGGAAAAAATCCTAAGGATTATGATCCTCCAAAATTCCTATGTAAATCCTTTGAATCAAAGGAGCCCTAATTTTGTTTCAAATTACGAAAATGTTGCACTTGCGCTGAGTTTTTTTTTCTTTCAGCAAAAAGATCGAAAACTAATAATCGACCTAGCAGAGATTAGTGGATCGAGCTGGAACGATGGGCCGGTAGCTGGATCCTTGAGCTGGAGGGATATGCTACATATCTGTCAGTACTCTGAACGTAGCACATAACCAGACCAGCCCGGTCAAATCAAATCAACAACCATATACTAGTATAATTAATTAAACTGCTCCATTTGGGATTGATCGATCGATAGATACTTAAAGCAAAACGTGGGGCCTGCCATCTCAGGCGCCGATCGGGATCGGCCGACCCCCTGAATTAATTAGCTGGATTAATTAGTTAGCGGACGACGCTAGGAGTAGCTAGCTAGCTGCGTAATGATATTCTACTGTGATTGATTAGCTCAGGGAGTTAACCGGTTGACCTTCGCTGCACTGACGTGACGCGTGTTCCTTGACCCTTCTGCCCGTTTTCTCCCATGCTTCCACACCTGACGTCGACGTTGGTTTCTCACTTCACTGTCAGGTTTCAACTCTGAATCTAAGCACCCACTCCCTTGTCAATTTTTCATCATGTACAATTAATTAGCTAGCTCGAAGCCACATTAACTCTGAGTATGTTTTTTAGGAAAGACCATTATGACTAACTTTATTAAAACTCCGAGTAGGAGTATTATCTAGACTGACGACGGTCAGAGTATCTATCTTGCTACGCCCTGAAACTAGCACACAAAATGGATACATAATAAGTTCTTTTCCCACACTCACCTCTTCGAGTATTTTGGAACAATTATCATGTAGCGCAGTAAACAATTTAATTTTTATAATTTAAAGTGGACATCGGTGAGATAATCTCAATAAAAGCAATTTGCTTACAGTAGCCGAGATCGGAGGACTGGTAATGGTGATTGGATCCTTTGTGGCGATGAGGAACTTGCTTGGAGTTTTGGATTTTGTAGCAGCGATATGTAAGTGGGGGCGGCAACACATGTGCAGTTCAAAGTCTTACCTCTCACGGTGAAAATCCAAGGTTTGGCCTTAATTGGTGAAGGCATTGTTTTGAGAGCGATTACTATCTTCGGGGTGAAAACCCAAGATCTATGATCGGGTGATGACGGTGCTTGTGCATTGTTTTCTTCTTTGAGGCGTCGCTTTTGGAGAACTTAGACTTCAGGTGTTGTTTTGGTGGTGGTTGTACTGCTGCTGCAAGGACTGGAACTCTGTAGCAGGGCTTTTCTTTTCTTAGCTACTTCTTGTTTTTTTGGATGTGTGCATCCGTAATGCCATTAGGGTATTACGTTGTTGCAGAGGCCGGGTGTAATTGGTATCTTCGTGATATTAATATATTTCCTTTATCAAAAAGTAGTTTACTTTCTTTTAAATACTTTTTAGGGGTACTTTCTCTAGAATACTTTTTTTTAGTTGTCTTTAGCTTAATTTACTCTCGGTGCAAAGCTTAACCATGCCGGTAGTAAACCTAAGCATGGGCAGCCCGGCCCCGAACCTGGCCTAAAAAACCGAACTGGGCTCGGGCTTCATTCTGCATCCTGAAGTAATATTCGGGTTGGGCTTGGGCTTCGGTTTACGGCCGAAATTAGCTCGGCCTGGACCGTCAATGCCTAAAACTTGTACGTTGTTTCCACTTTTCCGCGTCTGTGGGCTATAGCCTGTAGCGAAAGCAAATAGAAGTGTGGCCCAACCAACAATTCACTCCCCCTATACCTGGCCATTGGCAGCCCGTCCTGACCTGATGCGGATTGAAATTGTGTTGGTATTTTCCCAAAGAGTAAGGGATGATGCAGTACATCTACGATAGGTAGTTTTCTCAGTTATGAAACCAAGGTTATCGATCCAGTAGAAGAACCAAGCAACACTATGTAAACGGTACCTGCACACAAAAAACAAATACTTGCAACCCAACACCTAAGAGTTGTTGTCAATCCCTCCATGGTAAAAAGATAGATTAAACTGTATGAGATTGGATAAATAGATCTTGCAAAAACACAAATAAAATAAGTAAAGAAAAAAATGCAGCAAGGTATTTTTGTTTTCTTGGAATGATAGATCTGAAAACAGTATGATAAAAGATAGACCTGGGGGCCGTAGATTTCACTAGTGGCTTCTTTCGAGAAAATAGCATATAGTGGGTAGACAAATTACTGTTGGGAAATTGATAGAAAAGCAAATAACTATGACGATATCCAAGACAATGGTCATGAATATAGGCATCACATCCAAGATTAATAGACCGACTCCTGCCTGCATCTACTACTATTACTCCACACATCGACCGTTTTCCAGCATGCATCTAGTGTATTAAGTTTATGGAGAAACGAAGTAATGCAATGAGAATCGATGACATGATGTAGACAAGAGCTATTCATATAGGAATAGATCCCATCTTTTTTTCCTTAATAGCAACGATCACTACGTGCCTCGCTACTCCTTCTGTCACTGGGTGAGGACACCACAAGATCGAACCCATCACAAAGCACCTCTTCTCATTGCAAGAAAAATCAATCTAGTTGGCCAAACTAAACCAAAGATTCGGAGAAGAAATATGAGGCTATAAATAATCATGCATATAAGAGATCAAAGAAGACTCAAATAATGTTCACGGATACAGATCTGATCATAAACTCGCAATTCATCGGATCCCAACAATCACACCGCAAAAAGTCATTACATCAAATAGATCTCCAAGAACAACGATGAGAACATTGTATTGAGAATCAAAAAGAGAGAAGAAGCCATCTAGCTACTGTTTACGGACCCGTAGGTCTATGGTGAACTACTCACGCATCATTGGAGGAGCACCAATGAGGATGATGAACCCCTCCGTGACCGTGTTCCCCTCCGGCAATTGTGTTTTGTCTGCTCCCCTAGGGTTTTTGGAATATTTGAGTATTTATAGAGCTGAGAGGCGATGGACGAGACCCCCGTGGCCCCCATGAGACATCAGGGCGCGCCAGAGGGCACGCCAGGGGCCTCTGGCGCCCTGGTATCTCGTGGGCCGCATGGGTCTGCCCTAGGTGCTTCCTTGGCTCCCAAGTTGTCCTCTGGTCCCAAAAAATCTCCAAAAAGTTTCGTGGCATTTGGATTTCGTTTGATATTGATATTCTGTGAAGTAAAAAACAAGCCAAAAAAGCAACTGACACCGGGCACTATGTCAATAGGTTAGTCCCAAAAAATAATATAAAGTTGTTATAAAATAATTGTAAAACATCCAAGAATGATGCTATAACAACATGGACAATCAAAAAATATAGATACGTCATGACCCGACCTTGCCCATGGGCCGGGCCTGGGCCTAGATTTTGAGCCAGATGGCCGGGCCGGGCCCGTCGTATTTGCAGTTTAACGAAGAGACCCGGCCTGAGGCACGGTGGAATTTTTGCGTGATGGGCTGGGCTTGGGCCTGAGTTTTAGGCCCGATGGCCGGGCCGGGCTGGGCTCGGGCCTAGGTTTTTTGCGTCGGGCTTTGGTAGGCCGGGCCCGAAGCCCGGCCTGAGGGATGGCCAGGTATCCCCCCCCCCCATTACCAAACCCTAGTTGTCACTTGTCTTTTCTCTCCCGTGGCCTTACACATTTTATGAGGTCCTTGTTTGATAGAAAGGTTAAGTTCAACTTTAAAAGTCAAATATTCATTTATTTGCATTCAACTCCCGCAAGTCACTTATTCATCTCTTGTTGGGCACGCTTATACATTGATGCTACATTTTCATGATTTTGTTGCTAACATGATCTTGGAATCTGTTATTTTTCAGAGAAATATGGGAACCATATCCTTCATAAGGCACATAATTATACAAAAGAATAGTAAAGTTTTGCCACAAGTTTTACCCTTGCTATGATGCTTTACATTCAACTATTTTTCTGCCTCCAAAATATTCCCCGCATAGTGGCTCCCAATGTATTATACAAAATATGCCTCTTCATATTCGAGGCATTGTAATTTTGAACATCATACTTATTAAATATACGCCATCTAAATTATGGTAGATATTTCTATCATTTTTCTGTTAAAATGGATGAGCATGACAACATACAACTATTAAGATATTAGTTGGGTTGTACACTACAAAGATCCCTGACATGATATTTAATGATATTATAACATGCATGACACACACACACACACACACACACACACACACACACACACACACACACATATGTATATACTATATAAATATATCATTTATGCATTGTGAAAAATAACTCATAGAGAACTTCTGTTACAACATGTGGTTTAAATTTGGCGGAAGAAATTTTCATGATGTACATCACAAATGTGTAAAAACAATGTAATAACTATGCCAACAAAATAATTATTAAGACTATGGTCTTGTAATTATTTGAATTTTAAAAGTATAAAAGTTTGGTATAATCTTTTAATATAAAACGAATAATGTTATAACTAATGCCTACCAGTTTTGCCATCGGTTGTATAACACTACTCAGTTTTGCCACTAAAACTTTTCACTACTAAAAAATGACGCTGTTCCATTAGCATAGATAATAGGATAGATCTGAAAACAGTATGATAAAAAGGTTGTGTAGGTGGATTAGAACTAGGTGTGTTAGGAGTTTGGGATTTTTGAAGAAACACAATTAGCATAGATATTTTCTTTGAATCTTAGTGTTTTCCAAACATCAAATCTGCATCATCGGCACATACAACATTAATCCATTTATCTTGCTCCCAGTCATATTAGTTCAACTCAACAGAATCATGCCACCCCATGGATATCTATCACACAGTTTGTGCAGCAATGTTTTGTGTGTGATACAAAGCTCTACGAAGAAAGGAAAATCAAATCCGCCAACATATCTCGCTTGCAACAATCGCTAATCACACGGTTTGTTTCCATCCTAACTATCAGCATACAAGCACTATCTACATCCATCCTGACCATCAGGAACACAAGTATTAAATTGCACACGATTATCAATAAGGCAACGTCAGCCAATACAAATTCTACGCAAGAATTTTGACCTTACAAGCTATATTGAACAACACACGCACATCGAGAATTAGTATACTCAGAATGGATGAATTTCAAAGTCTATGTCATGTTGGGGCGTCCGGTGGACGATGGAACCCTCCGATTAGGGCCTGCTATACGTTGCCATTGCTGTGGAATAGCTGCACTTCAAGACTAGGGAGGAGCTGCGGAGTCAGGTGGGACAAGCGCGGGAGTTGCCAGCCTCGAGTGGCGGTGCTGGACGGGAGGCACAGCCGAGCTGCGGCGGGAGGCACGGTGGCACTCGGCAAGAGGCGTCGCAGCTGGTGCGAGTGGAGGCGCGCCGGTGCCGGGCAGCCAGCCCGGCTACCAGCGGTGCCAGATGTGGGGTTAGGTAGGCGGTTCCGGCTGGGGAAACTGGCGAAATTGGCATGAGCAGGTCGAGCAAAGAATTAGCTACAATAAGGTCGGGTCTGTTTAGTTAGGTCCTGATAGATTATAGGATTAGAATAGAATTCTATTTTCAAACGAATGCTTGGCTTGGTTGGAATGGTTGTCATGCGCCCCCGTCCACAACAAGGTCTTTGGTTCGAACCCCGTCAGGTCTCTTTTTTCTTTGAAATTCGTTATACTCGCTCCATGACAAGTGGGGCCCACACTATAGAGAGAGAGTGCAAAATGAGATCAGGGGTATTTTTGTCATTTACCTTCAGTCAACGTCCATTGACCCGATGGTACAGTGAAAATGGTCTTTTTGAGGTTGTATTTAACGGAACAATGGCATTTTTAGTAATGAATTTTTTTAGTGGCAAAACTGAGTAGTGTTATACAACCGATGGCAAAATTAACAAAAACCCTATTTTTATTCCACTTCCATTTATTTTTTAATTTTTGTTATTCATTTAACCACGTGCTCTATGTATGGCATGTGTAATTTGTAAACTTTAAGAAATCACTAGGTGTTAATTATGTGTTTGGCCATTTATTTGCGCTTTTTTAGCTTAAGTGCGATTAGGCGCAATTAGAAGCAAATAGGCGTCCCATACACAATTGTACAGAGAAGGGAAACAAAGAGCGTTTAGTTATCTAGAATAGTGGTAGAATGTAAACTAGAACAACAGGCAGCAACAATAATAAACGAACAACAACAACCGTGAAGGAACATGAACATTAGCAATATTGTAGAAATAGTAGCAGCTACGAGCACAACAAAACTTAATACAAGAGTAGCAAAACAACACTACAACAATAGTAAAATAGCAGCATAGTAATAGTACAAGCTTCACCTTGAGCATAAACTACAGAAACAACACTACAACAATAGCAAAATAACACTATAGAAATAGTATAACCTACATCTAGAACATCAACTACAAGAGCAACACTACAGTAGTAGTACAAGCTACATCTAGAGCATCAATAACAGTAGCAGCAGTACATCACCCTGCCTAACGCTTTTCCCATCGCATAGGGGCAAAGCGAGGCCTTGAGCCAGTGCCTCACGCATAGGCACATATGCGCAAGATTAGGCGCACTTTTTTGAACTTTGGTAATTTGGCACGCATATGGGAGACATAATTATAAGTTAGCTAAGAGCTTTAGAATGTTGTGTGAAAATTAGGTCGGGTGGGCTAACAACAACGATGTAATGGAAGGATAATAGAGCCACATGCACATCCATATGAGCTTATGTGATTTAGTTGTGCTCAATTACAGTCTAAACTCTAAACCATTTAGAGTCAGATCTAAATCGTGTGCATTTGATTAACTAACCATAGGATGATAATAAGCTCATACATGAAGATCAAATGGGCAGAGATTGTGGACGAGATGGAGATAACGGGGAGGCGAAGTGTAGATGAGGGGAACGATGACACATCTAAAAGGTATAGGCGGAGGAGAGGGAGTATGAGGCTCGATGGCGACGGGGACGTGAAAGGGGGAGGGGCGCAATGCGAGGTGGCTAGCTGACAACGGAATGACTTGGGGCTGTGATTATTTTGGGCTAAGGGTGAGACGCTCCATTGAAGGTTTACAATCTCAAAAGGAAAGTGCCTAGCCCAACGTGCTACATGTCGAGCAACAGTCAAACACACACTTTTCTCACGCATGGGCTGACCCATCTATTGCAAAGCCGTCGACCGGAGGAATCACCTCTCCTAGCGAGTATATGCCAGTTTTCATCTATGTTTTTTACATTTTGTCTGAAAATTTAGTATTTCATAGATTTAATTTATTTAGAAACAACTATACACATTTAATCAAGGCAGATTAAATGAGAAAGAAAGCAAGCCGAATACATGGGAGCTATTTCTCGGCTGTTGCGAGACTTAACTCCGTCTTGCCTCTGGGCACGATGCTACTATGTCGGCTCAGTACTGTAGCTGCGCGGGAATTTCTTCTGTGGCTTTTCTTATCGGGGTTTTAACTGTTTGCATTGGTTTTCTTTGGTTTTTGTCTGGGTTTTTTCTTCAGATTTCTTTGTTTTTTCCCTTGATTTTCTTCAAATTTTATTTTCCCCATTTTTGAAGAAGTTGTCTTATTTTTCCATGCAAATTGTTCATTTTTGTTATTAATTAGGAATATTTTTATACATGTTTAATATTTATAGATGATTAGTATCTTTTCAAATATAGGTTTTAATACCTACTTCTTTTGCCACACATAGTATACAACATTTGTATAAATCTAGAAGATTTGTTTGTATGAATTTAACATTTCAATATACATAAAAATACTTGTTGAATTATATTTTTGAATGTTACAAAATATTTCAAACTATGTAGAAATTATTTTAAATCATATAAAGACTGTTAAATCTCCTATACATAATTTTAAAATGCATGAATTTTTTAAATATAACACACAATTCGTTGAATGTGACTAACTTTTTTAGTTACATGAACATTTTTTACATTGTATAATTGTTTTTTGAAAATATTACGTATATTGCTTTGAAACGCGCAAACATGTTTGAAGGGGCTATTTGGATGGAAAGCAACGCCCGCCTTACCAAAATATTGGCGTTGGCCAAACGGACGGGCGCCTGTTTGGTTGGTCACCAAAACTTCTAGCTGACACCAATATTTTGGTAAGCAATGCAGTTTTCACGTCAATGCGAGTGTGAATCGGCGGCCGCGGCGAATTCCATCACCAATTATTTGGCTTGCCCGCTTTTGGCATGGCTGGCCTGGGCGCCTTCCAAACGTCCCTGAAATGACACATACATTAATGGTATAAACATTCTTTAAAAGTTGACCAAACATTTGTTAGACCACATGAACATTTCTTAAATTTGCGAACAACACTTAAATTACTTTTTAAATATATGTATTTTTTATAATATATAGAAAAATAGAAAAACCTCGCGCCCAGCGGAATATGCAACAATCTCAGAGATAAAACCCCGCGGCCCGCGCACGGGAAGCCCACCTATTGGAAGAAGCCCGGGGCCCAAGACGCTTAACCCATTACTCCACTTGGATTCATCCTTCCATGCCTCAAAAAAAAAAAAAACTTGGATTCATCCTTCCTCCGTCTCGCCTATTGGAGGAAGCACGCGCACAGGATGTTGGATGGAACGCCGGCCGGCGATGGCGCCGATCGGGGTCAGGCCACGTTGCCTCCCGACAAATCCGGCCTACTGTCCTTGAACTGTGTCCACCGACCCGCACGTCGCCACGGTAGACTCCGCCCCGCGATCGCGTCGCCGCTCGATCTGACGCGGCGGCGACCGAATCGGGTCGGGTCGACCATATGCCGGCCAGCAACCCCCGTCCCTGCCTGTCTGATAGAGTGATAGACTGATACGGCAATTTCTCTCGACCCGGACTGCTCGTCCCACGCCGGCACACACAGTGCTCCTCCTCCAACACGCTAGTGAAATCCAGTCGATCGAGTGGCGAGCAGAATCCCCTTTCCATGGCATCCGGGGAGCCGCATGATGATCTCGACCGGAATCATCGGTACGTACGTACGTACGTACGCATTTGGCTTCGTGGTGCCACGTAAGGCCAGATCGGCCGAGCGTCCATCACCGCTGCTGTGGACTGGTTACTGAATGCTCCACGCCGTTGGACTTGGACACACTGATCGATGGACTGTCTGCTGCTGGACTGCATATGCTTGGATTGTGTTTCAGTGCACATGCATGACGCACTGCTTATACTACTGAAAGGACCAAAGAAGGTCAGCTTTCCCGCACCCTTTTCCTCCACCTTTCGTATGTGCCGTGCTCGTAAAGTCAGCTCCAATAGTTTCATGGACCCTGGACAAGAAAGGGATCTACACTGTCAGATCTTCTTACAGATTTCTGGTTGACGAAATAGGGTTTTCTCTGAACACCGATAACAAGGTAACTGCTAGGGCGAACAACACATCAAGCTCAAAAGAAAAAAGAAAAAGAAATAAATGCCAACAACGGCAGCTCGGCAAGCACGGATGATCCGCCACCACTACACCCTTCATCTGTGTCCCACCACGCGTCATGGCACCGAACCGCCGCATACCAAACAACACTTCCAAGAAGGAATGCGACGCCAGTGACGCTGCTACCCGGACATGTCCTAGGGTTTCCCCCGGCACGCGGAGGGGAGTGGGGACTTCTCCTTCAGGAAGGAATGGCGGCACTGTCAGGCGTCACCGCATCGGAGCCGGATGACCCGGCAGGGATTTCTCCTGCACCCCCAAGCACCGCCACCCACTCGAACCAGAGCCATTCAGCCATCTTGCCACCCGCAAGCACGTGCCACCACGGTCTTGGACTCATCCATGCCGTCCCGCTGCGAACACCACCACGAGGTCAAGAGAGCAGAAGCAAGGAGCGCCCAGAGGCAAGGGCGGAAGCACCGAAGCCGCACGGGAGGGAACCGCCTCCACCGTCGTGCCGGAGGCCTGTGCCTCCAGCACCGACACAGATTGCTGACCGGACGCTGCATCAGCGAAAAACCAGGCCACCGGGCCCGGCAAGGCCCATATCGGGCACGTAAAGCCCCGGTCACCGTGCTGCTACACGCCGGCAACCGCCTCCCGAGAGCCACGTCGATGCTACGCCCGTCCGCCGGCCTGCCCAGACGCAGATGGGGCCCAACGGGCCCAGATCTAGGTCGGGCAGGCACCGCCAACCCGCGATGGCCCGCCGCCAACGAGGACGCCGCTACCCAGAGCCGTCCCCGCCCGTGCCAGGAGCATCCGCCGCGGCGCAAGACCACCGCCGCCTAGGGGCACCGCCCACTGAAGAACCCGTGAGGGAAAGGCGAGGCCGCCATCGCCAGCGTCTCCGGGCCACGTCCATCGCAGGCGCCGGCGACGGGTAGGTAGAGGTGGGAGGGGGGAGATTGAGGAGGATGTGCGAGTGCGGCGGTCGTCGCCATGAGGCGGCGCTGTCATGATCGGGAGGGAGGGGGGGGGTCTTCGCCGCTAATTAAGGGGGGCAGATGAAATGCGGCTTCGTGATCATTACAGATTTGTGATTGAGAATGAGGTTAAATATCCACATAAGTTTTTATGGAAGACTAAAATGCCAACTAGAGTGAAAGTCTTTATGTGGTTACTGTTGAGAAATATTATTTTAACTAGAGATAATTTGATTCGCACGGGGTGAGTTGCAGAGAAAACTTGGCCTGCATGCAAAATGAGAGTGTTGACCATTTGTTTTTGAAATGTTCTATGGCAAAAATGATGTGGAATGTTACACAGATTGCTTTTGATTTAAAACAAGTTCGTGATAATTTGCATGATATTTTGGGATCTGGTTGAAAGAATTTAATGAAGATGAGAAATCCCTCGTGACTGTAGGGATTGCAGCTGTCCTCTGGACCATTTGGAAGCTTAGAAATAGGATGGTTTTTGATAAAAACAGGGTTTCTGATCCCTGTGTACCGGTGAATTTGATGATTAAAATGCTTTATGACTGGCTCATATTGCAGATAAACCCAAGAAGACGAATAATAATAATGGAGGGCGTAAAAAAGTTGAACAGGTGGCAAGAGAAATTTTCAGGATGCTTCCATTGAGCATAAACTGGATTTTATTGCCCTTTCCGAGACAGGAAGGGACAATTTCTCTCCTCAGTTTCTCAACACTTTGTCCGGCGGTGTCGATTTTGATTGGCACTGCCTTCCTCCAACGGGTAGATCAGGTGGGATCCTTCTTAGGGTGAAGTGTGAGACGCTGGAAGTCCGAACTGTAGTTATGGGTGACTTTGCCGTCAAATTTCGGGTAAGATCCAAAGTCGATGGCTTTAATTGGGCACTTGTTGCGGTGTATGGGGCCGCACAGCCGGAACTAAAACCAGACTTTTTGGCGGATCTTGTCCGGATTTGCGGATCTGAACAGCTCCCAATTTTGGTTGGAGGAGATTTCAACATTATTACAAGGAGAGATGAAAAGAACAATGATAATTTCGACGCCAGGTGGTCGTTTATGTTTAATACCATCATCGAAAGCTTGGATCTTAGAGAGATAGAGCTTTCAGGTCGAAAATTCACGTGGGCTAGTACTTTGCAAAACCCGATGTATGAGAAGCTAGATAGAGTCCTAGCAAGCGTTGAGTGGGAACAGAAATTCCCCTTGGTTACAGTCCAAGCATTATCTCGCGGTATCTCAGACCACACACCTCTGCTAGTGGATTATGGGGAGGCAACGCATGTGGGTAACAAAAATACTTTCTCTTTTGAACTTGCGTGGTTTGAAAGAGAAGGGTTCCTGGATCTGGTAGCCAGAGAATGGGCGAAAGATGCAGGAGGAAGATCTCCTATTGAGAGATGGCAGAATATGATTAGGAACTTGAGAAGTTTCTTGCGAGGATGGGCTAAATGTAACGCCCCGGATTCGATGCGCCAGGTGTCTTCCAGTTATTCGTCGTCTTTGCCATGTCATGTGCTTGCGTGTTGCACTTTGCCATGTCATCATCTGCATTTCATATCATGCCATCATGAGCATTTCATTTTGCTTACGTGTTCGTCTCATGCATCCGAGCATTTTCCCCGTTGTCCGTTTTGCAATCCGGCACTCCTATGTCTCCCGGCGCCCCCCTTTGCCTCTCTTTCAGATGCGGGTGTTAAACGTTCTCGGAATGGACCGAGGTTTGTCAAGCGGCCTTGGTATAGCACCGGTAGACCGCCTGTCAAGTTTCGTGCCATTTGGAGGTCGTTTGGTACTCCAACGGTTAACCGGGTAACCGTACAAGCCTCCTTCTCTTTGCAGCCCAACACCCCTTCCAAAGTGGCCCAAAACCCAGCAAACTCCCCTCTATGCTCTCGGCCGTTCGATCACGATCGCGTGGCCAAAAACCGCTCCTCATTTGGACTCTCCTAGCTCCCTCTACTTATAAATGTAGCCTCCCCCCGAAAATTCGCGGAACAAAACGCCCCTAACCCTAGCTCCTTCTTCCTCCGCGCGCCGGACGCGTCCGCCCGGCGCCGGACATGTCCGCCGGCCACGTCGCCCGCCAATTGTGGAGCGCCACGTCGCCTCCGCCGCCGGCTCCTCCAACCCGCAGCCGCCACGTGGCCTCCTGGCCGCCGCCCGCCGCCGCCCGGCGAGCCGTAGAGGGCCTGCCCGCCCATCCGCCGCCGCCGCCGCCAAGGCCGCCGCCGCCGCCGCCGCCGCCGGCCGGCCCGCGCCGCATCCCGCCGGCGGCGCCTCGCGATCCGCGCCGGATCCTCCGCCGGCGGCTGGCCGCCGCCACGGGCCCGCCTCGCCCCTTCGGCCTCGCTGGCCGCTGGCGACCCTCCGCCGCCTGAGCGCCGGAGCGCCTCGCCGCCCGCCCATGAAGCACTGGCCTCGCCGGCCTCCGGCCGCCCTTCGCCGCCTCCTCCCGAGGTCTATTTTTCTCTAAGTCCCAGTTCTGTGTTATTTTTATGCCATGTTCATCATGCTGTATCTCTGCATCCGTAGCTCCGTTTCGTGCGTGTAATATGTCAAATTGTTTGTCTCGACGAGTACATCATTTCATCTCATTGCATCATTTTCATTTGAGCTCATCTTGATACCCGAAATGCTGTTAGAAGAGGGATATGTGATGTTAGTTTCAGATTCTTATCAGAACATGCACTTTTGTCATTTTTTCCATGATTGATGTGTGCACCCTATGATCTTGAGTCCTACATGTGTTTTGTAATATGCCATGCCAACTTTACAGGGGTGTATGCCATGTATTTTTGTGATCTCTGTGGTGACTAGCACAAGCATGCAAACTAGGCTTCATGATGTTGCTGATTTCAGCCCCTGTTTTGCTGATATTTTTATGCCATGTAAACTTGATGCTACCGAGAGATCCATGCTTATTTTGAGATACTTCAGTAAGGATGTTTTGAACATATGGTTATTCTCTATCCATCCATGCCCTTGTTTGCAATTATGGAGTGCCATAGCTTGAGTCAATCGAGCTCTACTTTTGCTATAAAATGTTTCCTGGCAGGTTGTTTACATGTTATTCAATTTTGCCAAGCTTGTTGTAGTTGATCCGTGTATGCTATGATGTTGTTATTCCCATGTGTAGCTTCTATGCCATGTCTTCGTACTGTGAGTTGCCTTGCCATGCCATGTTTTGCTCTGTGATGAGTGGTTCAAGCTCACCAACATGCCTACTTATTGTTGTTCCTGTCATGTATGAATCTGTAATATAACTTGCCATGTTTACATGGGTGCCATCATATTTTATGATCCTTTTTGGCTCATGGTCAGTAAAGGAATTTTGTTCTATGCAATTAGTAGATTCATGCCCTGCCTTTGTTTGCCATGATAAGTTCCTGTAACATGTTGTTTGATAGCTCTAAACATTTCAACCTGATGTTATTTTCTGATAAGTCTGAAACTGTTATTATTTGCAATCTTGCCATGTAATTTTGAGCATGTTCTAGTGATTTCTGGAGATAGCTCAGTGTTCATGTTTTGTAATGCTTTACCTGTACATCGTGCCCATGCCTTTTGTTCTCATGTTAAGATGCTGTAGCTTAGTGTTTTGATGCTTGCAATATGCCTAGTTGCTGTTTTGGACAGATTGTTGTTATGCCTTGTATAGAGTGTATGTGTTGAACCGTTGCTCCGTTTTGAATGTGCTCTATATGAAACTTGCTTGATTTTGCATGTAGTTTCATATTATCATGTTGCATCCTTGTTTTGAGGTGTTTGCTTGATGTTTGGGTGCATTTTGCATCAATGCCATGTTTAACTTGTTTTGCTCATATCTTCTAGGCCGTAGCTCCGAATCTAATAAACTTTATAAGTAACTTGACTAGAATTTCGTGTAGATCATCGTGGTGCATCTTAACTTGCTGTTTAACAACTTGAACATAAGGTTTATTCAGATCTGGACCAATTTCGAAATTTGCATATGAGGACTTACCGGAATTGTTCTATGTTGTTCCCGGCCTCATTTAAATTTGCCTTGATGTGTTGCTCTTGTTTGTATCATCTCTTGCCATGAGTAGCTTCATGTAGGCTTGTCATGCATCATGCTTGTTTGTGCATCATGCCTTGTTCATGTGTGGTGTGTTTACCTATGTTGTGTGCTTCTTCTTGTTAGTTCCTGTTTCGTTGCGATCGTGAGGATTCGTTCGTCTACGCTTGGTTCGGCTTCATCCGTTCATCTTCTTCATGGACTCGTTATTCTTCCTTGCGGGATTTCAGGCAAGATGACCGTCACCCTGGATCTCACTACTATCATTGCCATGCTAGTTGCTTCGTTCTATCGCTATGCTGCGTTACCTATCACTTGCTGCTCAAGCCTCCCAAATTGCCATGAACCTCTAACATTTGTCACCCTTCCCAGCAAACCGTTGTTTGGCTATGTTACCGCTTTGCTCAGCCCCTCTTATAGCGTTGTTAGTTGCAGGTGAAGATGAAGTTTGTTCCTTGTTGGAACATGGAGATGTTGTTCCTTGTTGGAACATGTTTACTTGTTGGGATATCACAATATATCTTATTTAATTAATGCATCTATGTACTTGGTAAAGGGTGGAAGGCTCGACCTTATGCCTGGTGTTTTGTTCCACTCTTGCCGCCCTAGTTTCCGTCATATCGGTATTATGTTCCCGGATTTTGCGTCCCTAACGCGGTCGGGTGATTTATGGGACCCCCTTGACAGTTCGCTTTGAATAAGACTTTTCCAGCAAGGCCCAACATTGGTTTTACAGTTGTCTCACCTAGCCTTTTTCCCTTGGGAGTCGTGCATCCCAAGGGTCATCTTTATTTACCCCCCGGGCCAGTGCTTGTCTAAGCGTTGGTCCAAACTAGAGCACCGTGCGGGACCATCCCTTGGCAACTTGGGTTACGTCGGTACCTGTACGCTTAGCTTATCCGGTCGTGGCTCGAGACGAGATCTGTGCGGCTACTATCGGGATGTCGGCACGCCGGGAGGTCTTGCTGGACTTGTTTTATTGCTGTCGAAATGTCTTGTAACCGGATTCGAGACTGATCGGGTCTTCCGGGAGAAGGAATATCCTTCGTTGATCGCGAGAGCTTATCATGGGCTGTTGGGACACCCTGCAGGTATAAACTTTCGAGAGCCGTGCCCGCGGTTATGTGGCAGATGGGAATTTGTTAATATCCGGTTGTAGTAAACTTGAAGCAAAACTCTTCTAAAATACACCAACCGTGTGCGTAACCATGAGTGTCTCTTTTCGGGGTTGATCGAGAGGAGAACACGGTTTCTGGGTTATGTCTGACGTAAGTAGGAGTTCAGGATCACTTCTTGATCATTATTAGTTGACGACCGTTCCTTTGTTTCTCTTCTCGCTCTCATTTGCGTATGTTAGCCACCATATATGCTTAGTCGCTGCTGCAACCTCACCACTTTGCCCCTTCCTTTCCTATTAAGCTTTGCTAGTCTTGATACCCATGGTAATGGGATTGCTGAGTCCTCGTGGCTCACAGATTACTACACCACCAGTTGCAGGTACAGGTTTGCGATGATCATGACGCGAGAGCGATGTTAATTGTTTTGGAGTTCTTCTTACGCTTCTTCTTCGATCGGGGATAGGTTCGTGTCGGCAGCCTGGGCTAGCAGGGTGGATGTCGTTTGAGCTTCTGTTTATGTTTCATCCGTAGTCGGATGTTGATCTTGTATCTGATGTTGATGTATTCTTGTGGCATTTGTACCTTATGTCTGTATCCCCACTATTATGTAATGTTGATGTAATGATATCCACCTTGCAAAAGCGTTCCAATATGCGGGTCTATCCTTGGTGGGACCGTCGAGTTCCTTTTGGATAGGGTCGCATATTGGGCGTGACAAGTTGGTATCAGAGCCTCGACCGACCCTAGGAGCCTCCTTGATTGATCGTGTAGTTTGGCCGTTGTTGAGTATAGAAGAAAACTGTTTTTTCAAAGTCTAGTTATATCGGAGAGTAGGAATTCTTTTTACTCCTCAGCCCCTTCGTCGCTCTGGTAAGGAATCTTGACGTAGGTGTTTTGAATTACTTCTCTTCCCCTTCAAATTTTCTTTAG
This sequence comes from Aegilops longissima, assembly GCA_021605205.1. NCBI lineage: Eukaryota > Viridiplantae > Streptophyta > Magnoliopsida > Poales > Poaceae > Aegilops > Aegilops longissima. The sequence goes on from CM038677.1 coordinate 838,602,571, forward strand.
GATCACGAAGTTGGTTTTCCGATCGATGGCCCTCAGCTCTTTTCATCCGGTGCATTTCTCGTCAAGTCGACTCGACCATCTTCATCTTTGCCAAGTTCAATCCTCAGTTCTTCCTCCGACGTCGTTGTTTTTCCTTGTCCGAAGTTGTCCTTGTTTTTTTCCCACCCGCCCACCCTTCTTCTTCTCGGAACCGGAGTCCGTAATCGAGTATCCATCCTACTCGTGTGAAGTCTTTGCTTTCTTTCCTCAATGATTTCAACTGGTGTTTTATCTTCAAGATTTTCGTCGATTTTCCCCTTCCAAGTTGCCTGTGTTTTCCCGCCCTCCCACCCTTTTCTTCCCGGAGTTTGCCTCTCTCCCGACCATCTATTTCATTCATGTGGAGTCTCTTCAGTCTTTCGTCAATTATTTCAACCGGTGAATTCTCGTCTCGTTCGTCATTCTTCATCCCTTTCTTTTCCGGTGCACTCAATTCAAGTTTTTCGGGTTAATCATATTCTTTTCCTTTGAAGTGTTCTCTTTGCTCGTTCGCCTCTCGCCAGTTTATCATTCCGGAGTTCCGAAGACATCTCAGGAGATTCGTCTGTGTTCCAATTAATTCGAGGTTGTCACCTCATTCAAATATTTCATTCGTTCCGGTGCATCATCTACCTTTTCAACATCCCTTTCCAACGGTGTTTTCTTTTAGTGGGCCCTAACCCACAGGTCTTTTCCCAGGATCTTACCTGACTCTTCTAATTTCCCCGGAGTTATTCTCAATTCTTTTCGGAGTTTGACGTAAGTATGAAATTCATCAGTCAGATGTTTTTCCAAGATCGATTTCAAATCTTTTCATTATTGGCTCAACCTCTTCGCTTTTCATTCTACCGGAGTATCTCAACAATTTTGGTGGTGTTTATCGTCGTCCTTGAAGACCGAAGTAGAGTTTCTCTTAAATCTTGTCTGTTCCCCCGGAGATTCATGGTGCTAGCTCGATGTTATCCTATCTAATTGTTTTTAGTCATGCAAATTCTTTTCATCCATCCGGAGCATTTCAGGAGTTGCTTTCTCTCTCGGTCATCCGGAGGTCATCTTTTCGAAATATTGCTCGTTCCAAGTTTTCAAATTCGTTCTCCAATTATTCCTTATTCGTGCCCCTTCGTTCGTCTCAATATTCTTATGGTGGTTCGTTCAAGATTCTTTTTCCTTGATTATCACTTTAATCCATTCGTTCTTTTCAATCCTACCGGTGGTTCATGAAGACCTTCTCAAGTTTGCGATATGTCACTTCTCAATCCTTTCAACAAGAATAAGTAGTATGTAAAATCCATTTCTTGTCATCAATTTAATTTGATGAAGGATAATCATACAATAAATCTTATTCTTATTTCATCAAAGTGATTAATCTTTTTGTTCGGAGTTTGTTCTTGAGGAATAAATTCTAATTCCAAGTGTTTTCATCTTTTCCGGAGTTCAAATTTTCCTCGGCCATTTCGTCGGAATCCTTCATCTAAGTCATCGCAAGGCTCATCTTATTCTTTCTTCCTTCATTCTATCTCATAATCCTTTTGTTACCGGAGTTCTTCACGGTGGTTCTTCATGATTTAATCTTTTCTTCAAGAATTCATCAAGATTTTGTTGGTGGAGTTCAAGTATCTTTTCTTCTCGCATCTCGAAGTGTAATTAATTCTCCGTATTCTTTTGAATTGGAGTTTTGCATTTCTTCGTTCTTCTAAGTTATCCAATCATTTCCGTTTGCGGTTGGTTATCAACTCATAATTTTGAGATGTTATCCATAAGTCCACATCAAGCTTATTCTTTCGTTGTTGATTTTCTCAACAACTCCATTCAATCCTTCCTTCTAAGTTATTTTCAATTCTTCCAATTCTTCTGGAGGCATTGTGTTGTTCATCTCGTCAAGTTTCATCCCATCTTGTGAAGTTCATGTTCTAATCCTTCCATTTTTAGCCGGAGTGCTGCCTAAATCCTTCAGTCTTATCCGTTTCTTTTCTCATTCTAACCACTCCGGTTAGAACGAGTGGTTTCATAGTCTATCTGATTCCGTGAGCTTTTGATTCTCGTCATTCTCGTCGTTTATCTCTTCTTCTCGAGTGCTCTCGATTCCTTGCTTCTTCTCTTGAGTTCTTGTTTCACCTCATCCCTTTTTCCCTTCCGTCTCGGTCCTAAGATCTCGGGACGAGATCTCTTGTTAGTGGAGGAGTGTTGTAACGCCCCGGATTCGATGCGCCAGGTGTCTTCCAGTTATTCGTCGTCTTTGCCATGTCATGTGCTTGCGTGTTGCACTTTGCCATGTCATCATCTGCATTTCATATCATGCCATCATGAGCATTTCATTTTGCATACGTGTTCGTCTCATGCATCCGAGCATTTTCCCCGTTGTCCGTTTTGCAATCCGGCACTCCTATGTCTCCCGGCGCCCCCTTTTGCCTCTCTTTCGTATGCGGGTGTTAAACGTTCTCGGAATGGACCGAGGTTTGTCATGCGGCCTTGGTATAGCACCGGTAGACCGCCTGTCAAGTTTCGTGCCATTTGGAGGTCGTTTGGTACTCCAACGGTTAACCGGGTAACCGTACAAGCCTCCTTCTCTTTGCAGCCCAACACCCCTTCCAAAGTGGCCCAAAACCCAGCAAACTCCCCTCTATGCTCTCGGTCGTTCGATCACGATTGCGTGGCCGAAAACCGCTCCTCATTTGGACTCTCCTAGCTCCCTCTACCTATAAATGTAGCCTCCCCCCGAAAATTCGCGGATCAAAACGCCCCTAACCCTAGCTCCTTCTTCCTCCGCGCGCCGGACGCGTCCGCCCGGCGCCGGACATGTCCGCCCGGCGCCGGACATGTCCGCCCGGCGCCGGACATGTCCGCCGCCACGCCGCTTCGCCAATCGTGGAGCGCCACGTCGCCTCCGCCGCCGCTCCTCCAACCCGCAGCCGCCACGCGGGTTTCCCGGCGCCGCGCCCGCCGCCGCCGGCGAGCTCAGAAGGGCCCGCCGCCCATCCGCCGCCGCCGCCCGCTGCGGCCCCGCCCCGCCGCCGCCGCCGCCCGGCTTCGCCGCGCCGCGCCGCCATCGCCGCGCTGGGCCGCCGATCTCGCCGCCGGATCCTCCGCCGCCGGCTGGCTGGCCGCCTGCTGACCCGCCTGCCGCCGCTCGGCCTTGCTCGCTGGCGACCCTCCGCCGCCGGCGAAGCGCCGGCGCGCGCCGCCGCCATGAAGCACCGGCCTCGCCTGCCTCGCCCGCCGCTTCGCCGCCTCCTCCTCCTAGCCGCCCCTCGCCGCCGCTGAGCTCCTCCGCCCGCCGTCCTCCGCGCGCGCCGCCGGCCGCCGTCCTCGCGGATCCGCGAGATCATGGCGCGTTGACTTCCCCCCCCGAGGTCTATTTTCTCTAAGTCCAAGTTCTGTGTTATTTTTATGCCATGTTCATCATGCCGTATCTCTGCATCCGTAGCTCCGTTTCGTGCGTGTAATATGTCAAATTGTTTGTCTCGACGAGTACATCATTTCATCTCATTGCATCATTTTCATTTGAGCTCATCGTGATGCCCGAAACGCTGTTAGAAGAGGGCTATGTGATGTTAGTTTCAGATTCTTATCAGAACATGCACTTTTGTCATTTTTGCCATGATTGATGTGTGCACCCTATGATCTTGAGTCCTACATATGTTTTGTAATATGCCATGCCATCTTTACAGGTGTGTATGCCATGTATTTTTGTGATCTCTGTGGTGACTAGCACAAGCATGCAAACTAGGCTTCATGATGTTGCTGATTTCAGCCCCTGTTTTGCTGATATTTTTATGCCATGTAAACTTGATGCTACCGAGAGATCCATGCTTATTTTGAGATACTTCAGTAAGGATGTTTTGAACATATGGTTATTCTCTATCCATCCATGCCCTTGTTTGCAATTATGGAGTGCCATAGCTTGAGTCAATCGAGCTCTACTTTTGCTATAAAATGTTTCCTGGCAGGTTGTTTACATGTTATTCAATTTTGCCAAGCTTGTTGTAGTTGATCCGTGTATGCTATGATGTTATTATTGCCATGTATAGCTTCTATGCCATGTCTTCGTACTGTGAGTTGCCTTGCCATGCCATGTATTGCTCTTTGGTGAGTGGTTCAAGCTCACCAACATGCCTACTTATTGTTGTTCCTGTCATGTATGAATCTGTAATATAACTTGCCATGTTTACATGGGTGCCATCATATTTTATGATCCTTTTTGGCTCATGGTCAGTAAAGGAATTTTGTTCTATGCAATTAGTAGATTCATGCCCTGCCTTTGTTTGCCATGATAAGTTCCTGTAACATGTTGTTTGATAGCTCTAAACATTTCAACCTGATGTTATTTTCTGCTAAGTCTGAAACTGTTATTATTTGCAATCTTGCCATGTAATTTTGAGCATGTTCTAGTGATTTCTGGAGATAACTCAGTGTTCATGTTTTGTAATGCTTTACCTGTACATCGTGCCCATGCCTTTTGTTCTCATGTTAAGATGCTGTAGCTTAGTGTTTTGATGCTTGCAATATGCCTAGTTGCTGTTTTGGACAGATTGTTTTTATACCTTGTATAGAGTGTATGTGTTGAACCGTTGCTCCGTTTTGAGTGTGCTCTATATGAAACTTGTTTGATTTTGCATGTAGTTTCATATTATCATGTTGCATCCTTGTTTTGAGGCGTTTGCTTGATGTTTGGGTGCATTTTGCATCAATGCCATGTTTAACTTGTTTTGCTTATATCTTCTAGGCCGTAGCTACGAATCTAATGAACTTTATAAGTAACTTGACTAGAATTTCATGTAGATCATCGTGGTGCATCTTAACTTGCTGTTTAACAACTTGAACATAAGGTTTATTCAGATCTGGACCAATTTCGAAATTTGCATATGAGGACTTACCGGAATTGTTCTATGTTGTTCCCGGCCTCATTTAAACTTGCCTTGATGTGTTGCTCTTGTTTGTATCATCTCTTGCCATGAGTAGCTTCATGTAGGCTTGTCATGCATCATGCTTGTTTGTGCATCATGCCTTGTTCATGTGTGGTGTGTTTACCTATGTTGTGTGCTTCTTCTTGTTAGTTCCTGTTTCGTTGCGATCGTGAGGATTCGTTCGTCTACGCTTGGTTCGGCTTCATCCGTTCATCTTCTTCATGGACTCGTTCTTCTTCCTTGCGGGATTTCAGGCAAGATGACCGTCACCCTGGATCTCACTACTATCATTGCCATGCTAGTTGCTTCGTTCTATCGCTATGCTGCGTTACCTATCACTTGCTGCTCAAGCCTCCCAAATTGCCATGAACCTCTAACATTTGTCACCCTTCCCAGCAAACCGTTGTTTGGCTATGTTACCGCTTTGCTCAGCCCCTCTTATAGCGTTGTTAGTTGCAGGTGAAGATGAAGTTTGTTCCTTGTTGGAACATGGATATGTTGTTCCTTGTTGGAACATGTTTACTTGTTGGGATATCACAATATATCTTATTTAATTAATGCATCTATATACTTGGTAAAGGGTGGAAGGCTCGGCCTTATGCCTGGTGTTTTGTTCCACTCTTGCCGCCCTAGTTTCCGTCATATCGGTATTATGTTCCCGGATTTTGCGTCCCTAACGCGGTCGGGTGATTTATGGGACCCCCTTGACAGTTCGCTTTGAATAAGACTTTTCCAGCAAGGCCCAACATTGGTTTTACATTTGCCTCACCTAGTTTTTTCCCTTGGGAGTCGCGCATCCCAAGGGTCATCTTTATTTACCCCGGGCCAGTGCTTGTCTAAGCGTTGGTCCAAACTAGAGCACCGTGCGGGACCATCCCTTGGCAACTTGGGTTACGTCGGTACCTGTACGCTTAGCTTATCCGGTCGTGGCCTGAGACGAGATACGCGCGGCTACTATCAGGATGTCGGCACGCCGGGAGGTCTTGCTGGACTTGTTTTATTGCTGTCAAAATGTCTTGTAGCCGGGATTCCGAGACTGATCGGGTCTTCCCGGGGAGAAGGAATATCCTTCGTTGATCGCGAGAGCTTATCATGGGCTGTTGGGACACCCTGCAGGTATAAACTTTCGAGAGCCGTGCTGCGGTTATGTGGCAGATGGGAATTTGTTAATATCCGGTTGTAGTAAACTTGAAGCAAAACTCTTCTAAAATACACCAACCGTGTGCGTAACCGTGAGTGTCTATTTTCGGGGTTGATCGAGAGGATAACACGGTTTCTGGGTTATGTCTGACGTAAGTAGGAGTTCAGGATCACTTCTTGATCATTATTAGTTGACGACCGTTCCTTTGCTTCTCTTCTCGCTCTCATTTGCGTATGTTAGCCACCATATATGCTTAGTCGCTGCTGCAACCTCACCACTTTGCCCCTTCCTTTCCTATTAAGCTTTGCTAGTCTTGATACCATGGTAATGGGATTGCTGAGTCCTCGTGGCTCACAGATTACTACACCACCAGTTGCAGGTACAGGTTTGCGATGATCATGATGCGAGAGCGATGTTAATTGTTTTGGAGTTCTTCTTCTGCTTCTTCTTCGATCAAGGGATAGGTTCCAGGTCGGCAGCCTGGGCTAGCAGGGTGGATGTCGTTTGAGCTTCTGTTTATGTTTCATCCATAGTCGGATGTTGATCTTGTATCTGATGTTGATGTATTCTTGTGGCATTTGTGCCTTATGTCTGTATCCCCACTATTATGTAATGTTGATGTAATGATATCCACCTTGCAAAAGCGTTCCAATATGCGGGTCTATCCTTGGTGGGACCGTCGAGTTCCTTTTGGATAGGGTCGCATATTGGGCGTGACACTAAACATCTCAGTGGGATTTATAAGATTGAAAAGGAGAGACTCCTTACACTTATTCAGTCCTTAGATGTGAAAGCCGAGTCCACAATTTTGCATTCCGCGGAGTTCCATACTAAAGTGAATGCGGAGATGAGATTGAAAGAGTTGTTGATGGAAGAGGAGTTGAAATGGGCATTGCGAGCTAAGGTTCGTAAAGTTGTCCAAGGGGACGCCAATACTCAATTCTTCCATATGATTGCCAATGGCAAGCACAGAAAGAAAAGAATATTTCAGTTTGAGCAAGACGAGGGAACGATCATAGGACAAGAGAACCTAAAACTTTACATTACCAACTATTACAAGCAGCTTTTTGGGCCTCCAGAGGATAACTTTGTGTCCTTGGACGAGTCGAGAATTGAGGATGTGCCTCAGTTGGCTGCCGATGAGAATGAGGTATTGACTGAACCGTTCTCGGAGAAAGAGGTGTTTGATGCGATTGCACAGATGAAGAACAATAAAGCTCCGGGGCCGGATGGATTTCCTGCGGAGTTTTATAAGAGGTGTTGGCATATTATTAAAGGGGACCTGTTACCGATGTTCCACGATCTGTTCTTCGGACAGCTTCAATTGTTTCATTTGAATTTTGGAACAATAACATTACTCCCGAAGAAAACAGAGGCTATGAGAATGAGCAGTTCCGGCCTATTTGTCTTCTTAATGTTAGTTTCAAAATTTTTACCAAGGTTGGGACTAATAGACTCACACAGATTCGCATTCTGTGGTGCAGCCGACCCAAACTGCTTTCATGCATGACAGAAACATCCTAGAAGGGGTTGTAGTCCTGCATGAGACCCTCCATGAACTCCATATGAAAAAACTAGATGAGGTTGTTTTCAAAGTGGATTTCGAAAAGGCGTACGATAAAGTTAAATGGCCATTTCTACAACAGGCTTTGCGCATGAAAGGTTTCGAGCCGGCTTGGAGAAACCAGGTTGAATCTTTTACGCAAAAAGGGAGTGTTGGAATCAAAATGAATGATGACATATGTCACTATTTCCAGACACATAAAGGCTTGAGACAAGGAGATCCGATGTCACCTATTCTGTTCAACATCATAGCTGACATGTTGACCATTCTAATAGGTAGGGCAAAGGATGCTGGCCAAGTAGGTAGCCTCGTACCTCATCTAGTTGATGGAGGGGTGTCTATCCTACAGTACGCTGATGACACTATCCTTTTCATGGAGCATGACTTGACAAAAGCGCGAAACATGAAGCTGGTGTTATGCTTATTCGAACAATTGACGGGATTAAAGATTAACTTTCACAAAAGTGAATTCTTCTGCTTTGGAAGAGCCAAAGAAGAACAATAGGCCTATAAGCAATTGTTCGGGTGTGAAATTAGGAGTTTACCTTTTACGTATTTGGGTATACCAATTCACCATCGCAAGCTAACAAATAGAGAGTGGAAGTGTGTCGAGGATCGATTCGAGAAGAAACTAAGCTGTTGGAAGGGCAAGTTGATGTCGTATGGGGGCCAGTTAATTCTTATTAATTCGGTCCTCACGTGCATGCCTATGTTTCTTTTGTCTTTTTTGAGATACCAGTTGGAGTTAGGAAAAGACTGGATTTCTATCGACCCCGTTTCTTTTGGCAGAGTGATGATTCAAAAAGGAAATATCGACTCACTAAATGAGATATTATTTGCCGACCAAAAGACCAAGGGGGTCTTGGGATCGAAAATCTTGAGGTGAAAAACAGATGTCTTCTCAGCAAGTGGCTGTACAAGTTATCTATTGAGTCGGCAGCCACGTGGGCGCAGATTCTGCGTAACAAGTACCTTCAATCCAAAACTTTGTCACATGTAACAGTGAGGCCGATGGACTCACCTTTTTGGAAAGGGCTGATGAGAGTTAAATCGGCCTTTTTCAACAGAACAAAGTTTATTATTGGAGACGGTACCACCACGAGATTCTGGGAGGATACATGGCTAGGGGAAACACCTCTCGCATTACAGTATCCGTCTCTTTATAACATTGTGCAACGGAGAGACGCTCTGGTTGCAACCGTTCTCAGGTCCGCTCCCCTTAATATCCAATTTAGGAGAACACTTGCCGGAGCTTGTTGGGAAGCCTGGCTCCATCTGGTGAGAAGACAGATGGATGTGCAGCTTGCTCAACGGCCGGATTCGTTGAGCTGGAAATCAACCAGGAATGGAGAGTTCATGGTTAAATCAATGTACTTAGATGTCATCAATTCTAGCTCTATTCCTTTTTCCAAACATGTTTGGAATGTCAAAGTCCCTCTGAGAGTTAAAGTATTTATGTGGTTTGCATATAAACAAGTTATTTTAACCAAGGATAATTTGACAAAGCGAAATTGGACCGGTTCTAAGAGATGTAGTTTTTGTGATCAAGACGAGACTATCAAACACCTCTTTCTGGATTGTCCTATGGCGAAGGTTCTTTGGCGGACTGTTCACATCTCTACTCCTAATAGAGCAGTTGGTGAATAGTCCGCCGGTTATTTTTCGCTGGGTTTTTTTTTTTTCGTCTCACCACTTTTGTTGGTTTTATTTTGCTGGTTTTATTTCGTCTCCCTCCCACCTGCCTTTTCGCTTCACCACCCACATAAACCCATCAGATTAATTACCATATATTCGTGCTTGATCGGCAGGTGTCGATTCAATTTAATCATGTAAATATTTGATAATTAAGAATTCAAAAATAATACCATATACAGAAGATCACCTTCCAAACAAATCACCTCCCTCTCCGATTTATTTCTCCCACCGATCTCCTTCCATACTAATAAAGTACGCATTACATTCCTAACGAAGAGAGAAAATAAAAAAAGAACCCCCCACCCGCACGACCCCGCCCACGCCTCCAGTGCGCCGCCACCCGCCACCACGTTGTTGCGCGCCACCCCCACCTCCAGGCGCCGCCTCCGGTGCCCGCCACCCACCGCCCACGCTGCTTTGCGCGCGCGGCGACGGCGATCTCCGGCCAGATCCGGCTGAGGAGGCGAGTAGGAGTCGGATCCTGTTCCGGCCTGATCTCATCGTGGGCATCCTACTCTGGTCCAGGTGTGGAGTGCTCCAGCCACTGGTGCTAGGGGATTGAGGTCCCTGCCTCAGTGCCGGCGGTAGGCCTTCGGCGTTGGCGATTCCTATCCTTGATCGGGGCATGGTGCTGCATCCTTTTGGCCTTCTCTGATGTTTCAGCGCCTTCGTCCGACAACTCTCGTTCGGTGCTCTGCCTTGCTGCTGTCAACAACGGTGATTGGGTGGTCGGTTCTCCATTTCATGTGGGTATGTTCCTTGTGCCTCTCATTTGGCCGCTTGGGCACTTTGATTTAGGTTCTAGGGTGAATCACTTCGCTGGCCGTCGGTGCGGCACCCGTCGAGCCTGGGTGAAAGGGTAGGGGCCCTTTGCGGCGGCGGAGTCAGATCATGTGTTGCCCCTATTTGGTCCTTTGGTGGCACTCATCGACACAAAACATGCATGGTGGTGCCCTCCTCCCGTCGCCTTAGTAGGTTAGCTAGTTTCGGCCTTGCGGCGTTCGATGGCAAAGGTGTTGTGCTCTTTGTCTTCGAGTTGTTCTACTGAGTACATTGTATCTTTATTTCTGCTTTCGTTTTTCTTTCTTATTGTAAGTTGCAGTCTTGTATCCTGGTCAGTTGATGGCTTTGTTAATTCAAAGTCGGGCTCTTCTTGACCTTCGTTCTTAAAAAAAAAGATATATGGCTACATGGAGATCTAAGAGCTTGTAGATATTGGTGTAACTTGTTTTCTCCTCACGAAAAGAAAATGTCATCCTTCTGCAAGTCTCCAAAAAAACTGACCTCTCGAACATTGCCCTCAGATTCTTGCCTTCCTCTTCTTCCACAGTTACATCCAAGGCTTGGAGTCGGACTTCCAAATATAGGACAGAGAAGAGTAGCGACCCGAAAGGTACATTGTCAAGAACTAGTCAGCAAATTAATTATTAGTGCCCCATCTTCCACGGCATACGACTCTTCTCCAAACTTTAATCGTGCTCACTACTAGTCAGGCAGTCACTGAGTGAGACCCAACATATATGCAAACCCCGCTAGATGTTAATATGGCCATGAGCTCGTCGCCAGCGGACCTGATTGGTTTTTAATATTTTTTTGGAAAGGACCTGATTTTTTTTAAAGAATTACAGGGACCCGATTGCTTTTCCTATTTTTTTGTAGGGACCTGATTGCCTTTTAAAATATATGGGGCCCACTTGTCATAACATGTCAATGGTCAAATCTAACAGTCAACCTGACGGGTGGGCCAGACGTGTCCTAATCTTGCTTAAAACTTAACGATTCAGTCACTTGATTTTTTCTGAAACAGTCAATCAATTTTGTGGTAGAATTTTGAAAAACTAAAAGAAGTGGTAGTTTTTGTAGACCCAGCCCGTAACGTGGTAGTTTTTTTGCTATATACTCCAATGCATCCTGTCATTCTCCTTTCTAGAAGGTTGGTGATCTGTCTGAATCGAATTAGCGGTCTACATTGTGGCCTCAACTTCCAACCTGAGAATTTTGCAAGTCAGGTTCACAACTACACAGAGATGGGTCTCTGTTTGATCGTTTGTAAAAGCTAGAGCACATGGCTAGACTGATATGCAAATATCTAACACGTGCGTTAATCTAGAATAGACTTCAGTCTCCTGCTTCTGTAAAGTGATACACACATGATAATGCTCTTGGCAAATTTGGAGTTATCTTTTTTCAGATTCGGCGTGGGTCTCAACGGAATCAATTACTTCAATGGATTGAAGCGATTCTACAAATTAAAACAGATTGTAGCATTCCAGGCGGCTCCCTGGAAACGGAATAAGGTTCCCCACAACTAGCCCTCGTCTTGGAGATGCTTCTCGAAGCGTCGGAGTGTATGTGGAGGTGTGTCTATGGTAGATGTTGCATGATTCGATCCATGAGGTCCGATTTTCGTTCGTGTGCGTTCATGTATCTACAGATTGGATCTTTTCGATCCGCGCTTCTCTTTATCGGCGATGGTTGCCATTCTGATGTATTGGTCCTATATGGCCTTTGCACGATGACTTCCCGACTGTGTACTATAATTTTTTTTTTGCCCGACTCATGTGAGGGAGGGGCAATGACGATGGCGTGTCTTCAACTCGCTCCGGTGCTTGTAGTTGTCGCTAGGTGGTCTACGGACATGAATGTAATTTTTGTTACTTCATGTGTAATTTTCTGGGTCACTCTCGCCTAGGGCGACTCGGGGGCGCCTCCCTAACCCTAGCGCGCCATTAATCGCTTTCAGACCCAGCGCCGCCGCCGGAAGCCATCGGGCAAAGCTTCGTCGGTGACGGCGCCGGCCGGGCGACTTCTCGTGGCTCCCGTTGGGACTGGGGCGGCGGATCTCGGCGGGAACCGGTGGTGGCCCGGGCGTGCACGGCCCATGGCGTCCGACGGCGTGGTGGCGGGTCTCGGCGGGGGGTTGTAGGTGGTGGCGGAGGGGTCGGCCGTTCCTGCTCGGTGATGTACTGCTGCCTGCGATGGCGCATGGCGACCTGCACGGCAGTATTCTGCGTTCCTTGGACGAGCGCGTCCTTGGGAGCAGGAGGGGGTCGGCCTGACGAGCTCCGGTGGGCGTGGCGTGCTCGTGGCAGCGACAATCCGGCGCTCCGGGTGGTGTTTTCTTCGAACGACGCGAGGTGGACAGCGGGCATGTGGTGGTGGTGCTGATCTGCAATGGATCTGGCGAGGCACCACGGCCCGGTGCTAGGCGATCCGTGCACGCGATGCTTGATGGAGGTTCTTCGAATAGATCTGGGGTGAAAACCTGCCTTTGGCTAGCTGCCAAGGCCGGCGGTGACGGCGCTATTATGGGGCGTTCCCTTCTTGAAGGCATCGCCGAGGAGAAGTTCAAGGCCACTATCTGCTATCTCCGGAGGAAACCCTAGATCAGTAGATCGGATGACGGTGGTGCTATTTTGTGTCGTTTCCTCTTGGGGGCGTCAGTCTTGGAGGTGTGCACGGGATCGATGGATCAGTGGGCGGCTTTTTTGGTGGAGCGGTGCTTCATCTTAAACATTGTCTCGGCGGCGTGGTGCAGTGGAGACTCGGCGCCCGATGCACGGAGATAGACTCGTGCAGGAGGAGGTAGCTGCCTGGCGTCATGGTGGCGTCGATGACAGAGTGGTCTAACAAGGTAGAAGTCTCAATATTTGCTCTGAAGATGGACCTGTGGAAGATGGCGGCGACGACACTTGTGAGTGTGTCAGACCGGTCTGTGCCCCAGACCAGGTATGTGGCTCGGCTGGGGCTTCCGGCTTTTGATGATAGGCTTAGGTGAGTGATCTGGTTATTTGGCCCAGCTAGCACCCCTTCATCATTTGGATAGGAGTAGTGGCATATGTTGCCAAGATGGCGGATTCAAGATATTGTTGTAATCTTTGTAGGTTCGAGAATAATCAATAAAGTGGCGCGACGCATCAGGATCAGAGAGGGGATCATCCTCCTTTTCTAAAAAAAATGTGTTCTTTGTATTGTCATGATACTTAAATAGATTGGTAGTTTTTTCAGAAAAAAAAAATCAGTGTATAACATTATGTATTGTCATACTAGCTAGATGACTACGTGGAGATCTGAGAACTTGTAGATATTGGTGTAACTTGTTTTCTCTTCACGAAAAGAAAATGCCGTACTTCTGCAAGTCTCCAAAAAACTGACCTCTCAAAAACATTGCCCTCAGAATCTTGCCTTCCACCTCTTCTTCCACAGGACCACAGTTACATCCAAGGGTTGGAGACAGACTTCCAAATGTACGACACAGACGAGTACCGACCCGAAAGGTACACTGTAAGAACTAGTCAACAATTAGTGAATGCTGCCCTTTCTTCTATGGCATACGACGCTTCTTCCAAACTTTGATCGTTCTCACTACTTGTCAGTCAGTCAGTGACTGAGACCCAATATATATGCAAATCCCTCTAGATGTTATATAGTACTCCCTCCGTTCCTAAATATAAGTCTTTTTAAACATTTCAAATGGACTACACATACGGATGTATGTAGACATATTTTAGAATGTAGATTCACTCATTTTGCTCCGTACGTAGTCACTTGTTGAAATCTCTAGAAAGACTTATATTTGGGAACGGAGGAAGTATATAGCATGAACAAGTTGAAGCACCGGCACAATACTATCCAACACAAACAGAGACACTCCGTAGATATACAAGATGAGCACGGCCATGGTATCACTGCTGCTTGCAGTGCTCGTGTTGCCGTCGGCAACAACTGCCGGGGTGGCTACGGCTAGAAGAAACTGCCCCGACAGATGTGGTAAGGTTGCTAAGATACCTTATCCGTTCGGATTAGGTCCTTGGTGCTCCTTACCTGGTTTCAGTCTCACTTGTGCGGACAACACCAGTTACCCCCTGCTGGGCAACCTACCCATCCGGGGCTTTTCCGTAGATGATGATGATTTTTATTTTTCTAATCCCATCCGAGTGCTTGCCAGTATCTCGTACTCGGTGAAGATGATTCCCGGCGTCCGTGACTACTCTCTTCACTGGGGAGCTCCAGACCGGCACTTTGCCCTATCTTCACGCCGGTCATACATGTACGTTGTTGGTTGCGGTGTAAAGGCCTCGCTGTTCGTTGGCAACTCGACCGTTGAGTTCGGGAGCTGCTCCGTCGCCTGTGCCGCCGAAGCTAAAATCATGGAGAAGCTGCCCAATGGGTCGTGCGATGATGGCATCGGATGCTGTCTCATCAACATACGGGTGGACCTAAGGGCGTTCACCCTCAACATCTCGCGCACCAGCGATTCTGCACGCTCGAAGAAGGTGTACGCGTTCATCAGCGGAGATATGGGCCCAATATTCAGGCCGATCGACGCCCTGAGATCTATGTTACCAGCGGGTCCCGAGTTCAATCCATCTGCTACTCTGGAATGGGCTATTCCCTACAAGCCGAACTGTAAGCGCGCCATGGAGGACAGGGCAAGCTATGCATGCGTTGCTAATCACAGTGAGTGTAAGGACTCGCCGATCGGTGGATACTTTTGCGACTGCGAGCTACGAGTTACGAGCTACGAGCTAGCCGACACCTACATCGGCAACCCCTACATCAATGGCGGGTGCCTAAAATTCCAACCACCTCCGGAAGCTCCATCGCCTGCCCCTCCGGCAGGTCAGTTCTAAATTATAATATCTGATGCTCGATTCGTTTGATTTGTGGTTAGGGTTAACTCTAATTCTGATAATTATTTTTAGGGAAAATTTGAAACGTGCAGATACTTTTAAATCTTCTAATAATTTGAGCACTGGATATTATTATTATTATTATTGCGAAAAGGATATTTATATTTATGGTTCATCTGCTCAAACGTTTGACATGATCTTCCCCCCTTTGAACAGTTTATGGCTCCATCCAAGCGAGGGTCTGTCCCATGTTTTGCGGGAACGTGAGCATCCCCTTCCCCTTTGGAAAAAAGCTAGGCTGCTTTGCAAGTGAAGAATTCCATCTCAAATGTCTTCGAGCCTTGCCGGGGACCGTTCTTCCGGTGCTTGAACTGATGAATGGTCGATTGATCATCACCGACATATCTATTGACGAAGGTATTTTACTCGTTCACGAGAAATCAGAGCCAGGTGATCTCTTTTCTGATCCGGACACGCTCTACGCCTTATCCGGGAAACAGGGCGTGGTGAAGTGGTATGTTGTTAAAATGTCATGCGAGCATGGAAAGCTAAACGAGACCACCTACATATGCGTTAGCTCCCATAGCGACTGCGTCGATGTCACCGATGACGTGACACTCCAAATTCTAGGTTACCGCTGCAAGTGCACTTTTGGTTTTGAAGGGAATCCGTACACTAATGAATGCACAGGTATACTCTCTCATGAGCAATTTTACACTTGATGTTCGTTTACATTTTTGGGGGATATACAAATTCTAGAGTTTTATCACGCCAGAGCCTAAGCTGGCTAGCATAGCGGCTCTAGATCACCACTGATGTCATGTGCGAATTACAGATATTAACGAGTGCCTACAGCCAGATAAATACACCTGCAATGGTATTTGCCACAATACATTCGGGAACTACACATGCACAAGCTCAAGCACAAGCACGGTAATCTTCTATTCTTAAATAGTTGTAACCCACTATTTAATTTTCCTCTTCAGGTAACAATGTCAAATCATCAACTCATGCATGTAGCTAGTCATAAGTTACTTTTTGCATTAATTTATTCCTGCAAAGCATGCCACCTCATTAACTCATGTATTCATGTTTTTTGCTTAACTTAGTCATACAAAATACTCTTACTTTGCTTTAGTTTACTCAGCACTTCATTTTTAACAGGATTCCCACAGCAATACCGCAGGGCATCATCTACTATTAGGTAAGGGATCTATACCGCTTGAAATCCTGTCAACGGTGTGATCAATGTCTTGAAATAAAGAATTGTTCGGTTGCATTGTTCCTGATTCCTAGCTCCGGGGTTTAAATACCTTTAACTCGACTTAACTGGCTGCAGGTATCACCATTGGACTAAGCAGTGGTGGAGGCATTCTATTTCTTGCCGTATTTGTTGCTATTCTTATACGAAGATGGAATCGGGCCATTCAGCAGCGCTTGAGAAAAATGTATTTTCGGAAGAACAAAGGCATTCTGCTAGAACAACTTATCTCTTCAGACGAAAGTGCCAACGATGGCACAAAGATATTCTCCCTAGAGGATCTGGAGAATGCAACAAACAATTTTGATCAGGCCCGTGTGGTCGGACGGGGTGGCCATGGCACAGTCTACAAGGGCATCTTGATCGACCAGCGCGTGGTGGCCATCAAGAAATCAACGCTCTCGGTGATCAGCGAGATCGAAGAGTTCATCAACGAGGTGTCCATCTTGTCGCAGATCAACCACCGAAACGTAGTGAAGCTCCATGGATGTTGCCTCGAATCCGAGGTCCCTCTGCTTGTCTATGAGTTCATCTCCAACGGCACGCTCTACGACCTTCTGCACCGCCCCTCCGAGCAAAACAGTAGCAACTTATTGATGCCATTGTCCTGGGAGGAGCGCCTGAGGATCGCCACCGAGATCGCGGGCGCGCTCACGTACCTGCACTCTTCGGCTTCCGTGTCGGTTCTCCATAGAGATGTCAAGTCCATGAACGTGCTCCTGAATGACAGCTACACCGCAAAGGTCTCGGATTTTGGTGCATCGAGGCTGATCCCCATCGATCAAACGCACCTGGTCACCGCCGTTCAGGGTACGTTTGGGTACCTAGATCCGGAGTATTACTACACGGGCCAACTCAACGACAAGAGCGATGTTTACAGTTTTGGAGTGATACTTGTTGAGCTGCTGATGAGGAGGAAGCCCATCATCCAGAACGAGCATGGCGAGAAGCAGAACTTGTCAAACTACTTCTTGTGCGCCATGAGGGAGAGGCTCCTCGAGGAAACGGTGGACGCGCAGATCCTGGGGGGTGGAAGAGATGAAGGGGTTCTGTGCATGGCTCAGTTGGCAGAGGAGTGCCTCAGGTTGACGCGAGAGGAGAGGCCAACCATGAAAGATGTGGAGATGAGGCTGCAGCTCCTCACAGGAATCCGCGTTGCACCGAGGGTGAGGCAAGAAGAAGAGGCAGGACCTGCGGGAGACGACGGGCATGGCGGGGTTGACCCGGTAGTCGGTCAGCATGGCTCACGTCAGTTCAGCCAAGAACACGAGTTCGTCTCATCTCTGCGTGTACCGCGGTAGGTTGTAGGCACGCCTTATTTACATTTCGCACTTGCCAGGAAAATAATTTATTTTCCTGTCACATTTCAAATTTTGGTTGATATATGTATGAATGAAGACATTGTACTTTAAAGCGGTTATCATTATGTGAGTCACAGTCGATAGCATTGAGAGTGTCAATGATTAATGCTTCTCAAATAATAGGACTGGATGAAACTGATTTTCATAAGGGCGTGTACGGTGGTCGATAAGGTGTTTTTGTCTTAAACATATCACATCATCTAAAGATGATAGTAAAATATGATGTACAATGATTTATTTCTTAGTTTTATATCTATTAATTAGGTATTCCTAGGGGTCTATCTAGGGCCCTAATTATTGCAAATCTAAGTGAATCAATCATACTGGCAAAAACAAACAATCAAACAATTAAAAATACTCACACAAATCTTCGTGTAAAATCAATGACATACGACTTAGCAGTGAAACACTTAGCACATCTGGATGTGCATTAGCAAAACCGTCTTCCTAAATATGTCATGAGAGAATTTTGTTGCTAAGAATCCTCTCTTAATTAAGAGAAGAAAAGTTTTTCTTTCTTTCCTTCTAATTTCTTCCTCATTCACCTCAGCATATATCCTAGCTACATGGCACTCCTAAGATAGCACCATTGCACACACCCTAAAAGCATATGAAATAATTGATAAGAGAGTCTTATCTTAATCCTACTTCATAGTTTAAATGGCAATATAAATATGTGTACATTGGTTATCTCTTAGTTTTATCTGTGATAATTAGATATGCCTAAATATCTACCGCGATAAGATGATCATCTCCTAACTAAGAGAAGAAGGGCTTTTTTCTTACGGTTTCTCTCCCCTCCTCATTAGCATGTATCATATGTAAAACTATGATAACACCAATGTACATTCCCTAAACCGCGTGAGATATAATCGGTGATAATGTATGTCTGTACTCACTATCTAATTTATTTGGTGGCTGGAAAAACCAGAAGTGGTATAACTTTTGAACCGAACAACATAGATCGGAGAACCGAAGACACATGTTGCATGAATTTTCTATCTAGATTGTACAAGATTCCTCACAAAATTATTCGACTTTTTTGAGAACCAACCAACTATTGGGTGGGTGAATAGTAGGGTTGTATCCCAACTCATGTGAGATCAAACTGTCATAGGTTTGACTCTAATACGGTGAAAACATTTTTTTTAAGAGTAATGAAATCTTTTTCTATATTTTTATGATTTTATTGACTGGTTCACTATTTGTGGTTAAAACCCAACATATCTTTTCCATTCGATAGAAAACTTCACGAAAAATAGGGAAAACACGCACATGAGCGATCCACGGGGATAGGAGAAATTCTATTCGAGTGAGAGGTGGTTGGAGAGGAGTCCGGGTTGGCCACCCACTTATGCCGCTAGTGGTGCCCACTGAAATCGGCCCCCTTCCATTGCAAGCTTTGTCTTTGACTTTAGACGCCATTCTTCTACAAATTGAGGGGTTTTGGTGGCAACATAGAGCACGGATAAATAGACATAAAAGAGCACCATTAGTAGATATAAATTAGTCTTCTTCCTTTTCCAAAAAGATGTGTATTCTTATTCCATGAGTTGTTTGTAGTCTCCTAGCGAGACACATATTTGTAGTAGTAACTACGTAACAACTTTTCTCTTTTGAATTGCATGGCTGGCCTAGCATGATTGCAGTCCTTGTTCTTGTAACATCATACGAGTCGATGACATAATTATCATCAATATTCCACCTGTTTCAAAATATAAGGTGTACTAGTTTTTTGAAAAGTCAAACTTTTGTAACTTTGACCAAGTTTACAGCCAAAAATACAAACATCTACAATACTAAATGAATAAATAATGAAAAGACTGTTCATGATGAATCTAGTAATACTGATTTAATTTTACAGATATTGACATATTCGTTGTAAATTTGCTCAACACTTAAGAAGTTTGAATTTTTGGAAAACAAATATACCTTATATTTGGGAACGGAACTTGGTTGGAGAAGTGCATATCTTAGATAATACTCTTGTTGACTTATTTTCTCACTTTTACTATCTAGACTAAGAGATCCCGAGAGTCTAAATGCTCATGTGATTCACACGAATTCTAACTGACAATCAAACTATCAAAGAATTTATATGGAAAAAATTAAAGCACATATATTGCTTACCGAAGGCCCAACACCGCTAACACCCGAATTTAAAGTCCCGACATGAGACAGATTAACTGAGAAAGAAGCAAGCCGTGGGGAATGTCATGTCCTTTTGCTTCTCTTTTTTGTGTCTCCTTTTCTTTTTGTTTCTTTTATTTTTTTGGAAATACATCATTTAATAAAATTTGAACAAAATATTTTTTTCCTTCTTGTTAGTTCATCCTTTTTTCCAAACATATGAACATTTTGGAAAAGTATTTTCAAACATATTGATATTTTTTAATATACGTAAATTTAATTCATATAATATTTTTAAAGCGTGATTTTTTTGTGAAACCATGGAGATTCTTTAAAGTTTTGGAAAGTTTTAAATATAAAGTTTTATCATTATTATAAAACATAATGTTCTGGTTAACTAATAGATATGTTTTACCCGGAAAAAAAAGCTACTTTTTTTTGTGTGTAATGTTGTAATTATTAGGTATAGTACACTCCCCCCCTTCCTTTGTATAGCTTTCTTTAGCTTTCTGTAGTTTCCTTTTCTTGTTTCTTTCTTTTCCTCATCTTGAGGAATCCTTGTAACTGGTGCTCTTTTTATTAATAAAATGCTGTGGGGGGCAAGCCCTGCAGTCTTCAAGGTAAAAAAAAAAGGTACTTCAAATGATGGCTCAAAGTTTCAATTGAAAAAAAACATAATGTTCTGTTTTTGGGAAAATTTGCAAAAGTCTTTGGCCGTCCTGCAATCATTTGAGAGTCCAAACTGTATTATGTAATTTCCGGAGGCATCTAGTGATTCTTTTCGTAAAAACAAATCCTGATTTAAATCACTCGAAAGGGGCTTGGTTGCAAGGCCACATGAGGCTGACCGCTGACGTCCTTTTTGCATGTTTTACCGGGAAAATGATACTGTATAACAGAAAAGAATTCGGGAGCCGAATGTGGCCGAACACGTGTGCAGATTTTCCACAAGAAACCCACAGGCCCACAAACGCGAAGCCCACTCAGTCCACTTGGAAGTTGGATACATATCCCTCCTCCGGTCCTAGCCCGGCGCAACCCCGGCGGCCGCTCGCCCACTCCCGCGAACCCGGCTCAGCTCATCTCATCTACTGCGCCTACAATCAGTTACAAGCTCCCATTGGTCGCGTTTCCGTGCACCACCGCGCGTCCATGATGCCCATGCTTGCTCCGCCATGGCCTTTCTTTCGATGTGATCTGCCCAATATTTTAAATAGCGCGCTACAAAATATAGCCAGGCCTTTCTCTAAATGCTACACAAGTTATAGCACGCTAATAGCGTGTTATATTTCAAAATAACGTTTGTAAAAATAATCAAATATATCTAGAAATGAAGTATTTAAGCAACTAAATTTTTCATAGGAGCAAGCAATATATGCATCGATAAAAGGAGTGAGAAAGCTAGTGGGAGAATCGATAAAAGGAGTGAGAAAGCTAGTGATCGTGGGTTGGTTTGGCTTTCTTTGGGCTCTTTGAAATTTATCTTATTTCAGTTTTCGTAGTCTGCATGTTATAACGTTACAACGTTACAATGTTATAGCGTGTGTAGCCGCTAATTATGCGATTAGCGCCGTAGCGTCCGATTTTGCCAAAACGTAACGTCTCCCTTCCAAATATGCTATAATCGCGTTATAACGGCGAAATAGCGTGCTATTTAAAATATTGGATCTGCCACGGTCTAGCTTGCCGCCACGCGCACAGGATGTTCGACGAAATGGCGCCAGCGGGCTGGCGATGGTGTGCCAATAGATCGGCCACCCTGTCCGCCGTAACTGCTGGCGCGCTACGCTCCCGCCGTTTCTGTCATCCTGCACGTCGCCACGGTGACCAAACTCCGTTGCACAATCGCGTGCCGGCAGTGCTCTGCTTTCTGCAGCGGCGTGGCGATCGAATTGGAACGCCCACGTACCTGCAATCCCCCGTTGCAGCCCGTCTGATGCGGCCATTTCTCTCCGGCTGGGTGTGCCGGACCCGGGACGGCCGGGACCGGTGCTGGCTTCATGCCATATTGCCATCCACTAGACCGCTACCCGAGCACTGCGGGCTGTAGCCTGCCTGCGGGCATATGGCGGTGGCCGTCATCCGGGTCCGTCCAACGCCGGCCGGTACGGCGCTCCTCCTCCAAAATGCTAAACGGATAATGAAATCCAGTCGATGCACTGCCTATCCAGTGGCCAGCAGCATCCCTTTTCCAGAGCATCGGCGCCCGGCATCCAGGGGAGCCGCATGATGATCTCGACCGGAATCATGGCCTTTGGTTTGGACGTTTGGCGGTGCTACGTACGGCCGGATCGGCCGATCATCGACCACCGCTCCACGTCGTTGGACTTGCGCACACTGATCGATGGTCTGCTAGACTCTTGGATTATGTTTCAGACTTTCAGTGCACATGGCATGCATGACGCACTGCTTACTACGTACGCCACTGAACCATGTCAAGTGCTGAAGAAGGTCAGCTTTTGTTGCATCCTTTTCCTTCGCCTTTCGTATGCGCGGTGCTCGTAAAGTCAGCTCCAACAAACAGTCTCATAACACAAGTGCGCGCCTCCCTGAACACCTAGCTAAAAAAGCTACCTGCACTTAGCCCTTCACAGTTTCTTTCTACCATGGCTAGCAAGCTAGGAGAAGCAACACACAGTAACTCCAAGAAAATGCAGAGGAAACTGATCAAAATTGCTCTGTTCTTTCCCCTCTATCGACCGACTGCCCGACAATTAAACCGTGTCCAGATCCCGCCACGGATGTCTGTCTCGGCTTCTTTCGTGCGTTCTCGGAGCCGGGCCAGTCGAACAGCGTCCTCACATCGCCGAAGCCCTTACTGGGAACACTCCAAGCGTTTTCGCTGTGACCGTCCTGGTTTTGCAGTAATTGCGGGGTGCAAATAACCAGTCCAAATCACCCCCACAACGAAATGCTGTCCTCTCTGAAGAAGAAATGATGCTGCTGCATTTGCTGTTCGCGCGGTCGGTGCCTGCCCTTGTTGTCCAATCAGATAGTTTTACCTGTATGCAAGATACTCCGTATGAGATAATCATCAAGTATTTGCCTCATTTCTGCTCTACGGCTGTTTATAAAGATTTAATTCAACCCTCATATTTTGATGTTTCCCCTTTCGAAATGCTACTACTAAAGCACTGTTTAATTTTACATGTTATGATCAACACAATTAGTTAAATATCTTATCTTAGGTCATGTGCTCTTTCCATCATCAACCTGTTTCACCTTTGCCACCACTTTAGAGGAACTGTTGAATGAAAGTTGGCTTTTCACACACATGCAGCAAAGATCAATCCACTACCACCTGACCAACTGCTGCATCTGCTCATCACCTCTATTGGGATCTGTTTCGGAGCAAGTGCGCTCAAAGTGGCTGCACACACAAAGTGGTTCTACGTGGTGACTCCCAAGAACTTTGCATTCACCCCTGGCCATACACGTAATTGGCCAGGAAGTGGAGCATTTCTGAAGGCGGAATCATGTCGCCACTATTTTGCTGTCTGTCCAACGCAATTGGCGACTTCCTTGCGCCATAAGCTCACTCCTTTCTTCTCAGTCCAAATCATCGGAAAGAAAGATAGGAAACATGTCTAGAAAGCTTGCCTCATCTTTGTGTAGCAGCCCGGGGATTCGATGGAAACGACGTCCCGGATCGAAGCGTCGCCGGAAAGGAGGAAGTGTTTCTCAAAGGGGGTTCTAGAAATGTTGGACTTGACTCAACCGATCATGTCTTCCTCCTTTCCTGAAGGTTGGTGATCTGTCTGAATCGCGTTAGCTGTCTACATTGTGTGGCCTCAGCTTGGAACCAGACAGCATTTTCCAAGTCAGGTTCACATCTACGCAGATGCGGTAAGTCGGTTTGATCTTTTGAAAAAGCTAGAGCACACATGAAAAAGCTAGACTGATATGATGTACCCGGGAAATATCTAACATACTTCGGTTTCCTGTTGCTGTAAAGTGATACACACATGATTATGCTCTTGGATAATTTGAAGTTCTTTTTTCAGACTCGCGTGTGCCTCAACGAAATTAATTGATTAAATGGCATGAAGTGCCCTTTCAAGTTACAACAGGATGTAGCCCTACCCTAAATTACGACAGGCCGATTCCCCGAGCCATCGTGGGACGGAAGGAGCAGAGAGAACAATCGACCGAAAGGGATAGCCAACCTAAACTCCAGCCAGCATCATCATGTCGCAGCATATGAACCACACTGGGGCGCTGTCTATACATATCCACCGTCCACATTTCATCAGAAGCACTAGGGCACGGCACAGTCCGTCGTTCTGTGAAAGTAGGACCAAAATAAATTTATGATAGTGTTAGTAGATAATGATATGATAACCTGGGTTTGTTTCTTATATATTTCATTCACTTTCTAGGTGCAGAAACTAAAACTGTAATAAGTCAAATTGTTCTTGTTTCATTTATTGTGACGGCGATGTAGTCGGAAACTGGTAGAATATTTACCAAATATCCATTGATCTATTTTACTCACCACTTTAGCTGCTTTACCAACATAAGATGAAAGGTCAGGTGAGCAAGTCAGGGGCACAATTGAACACCAGGGCAGGAAAAGAGGACGAGCAGGGAGGGGCCGGGGGAACAGCATAATGGCGGGGGCAGACTCGAAAGGGCAGATGGGCCCGAAGTGGGAGGCCCAGGCGAGCCACAACGAGGGGGGCAAGAGGACGCCGCGCGCGGGCCCGGCGCTGTCTGCCCGCCGTCGTGGGCCACGGCAGGCTTTTCTCCCCCTCCTCTCTCTGCTGGACCCTGCCGCTCACATGAGCCTTGTCTTCGCCGGAACAGCGCGTCAGTCGAGTACGCACGTACGCCACCGCCGGGCCCGCCGCGATTCGGCCCGATCGGTTCCAGCGGTCGGTTGCGTGGCGTGGCACATCATGGATGGGGATTGCGCGGCATCATTTCGGTTCGTTTTCAAACCGGCTGGAACAGCACCAGTATATTGGCACAGCAATGCATCATTGCACTTCGACT
The DNA here is from genome assembly GCA_021605205.1 of Aegilops longissima. Lineage (NCBI taxonomy): Eukaryota > Viridiplantae > Streptophyta > Magnoliopsida > Poales > Poaceae > Aegilops > Aegilops longissima. The sequence continues at coordinate 838,627,273 of CM038677.1, forward strand.
AGGAGGTGCTGGCTGGGATCGATGCTTTGATGCGGTGACAATCGGTCGCGTGAAGCTTCGTCTGTCTAGGGGAAGCTGGTGTTGTGTGGCATCTAATGTTTGATGTGCCGCAAAATGATACTCTCTCTGTACATAAATGTAAGATCGTTTAGGTCACTAAGTAGTATTTGTGTATAATTACCATGTACTCACATAGCGGGCTAGCCCGCCTAGATATAATCACATTATAGTTGTTTGAGCATGGTATCATTATTTGATATAGCCTACTATTTAAAACTATGAAGAGTATCCGGTGGGTCGACATGGATGCACATGTGGTTGTAATTTGTCTCGCTAGAGCATACTCTCTCCAACTACAATAACAAGGTGCAGGTGCTAAACTTTTCTTCACCTTTTTTGACCCACTGATTGTAGAACAAGCGTTCTACGATATATACTTTTTTATTATTGATAAACCAATGTGTACAAAACAGATAAGCAAAAAGGAGGGAAAATCTAACCAGCTTAAAATTTGGGAAAAATAAGAAAAATAAATAAAAAGGTTTTGGTTCTTGAGGAAGTTCCCACTCGAGGACAACAATTCTCTCCATGTGCATGCTTTGTGTTTTTGACCCATACTGAGTTATACTCCCTCCGTTCTCAAATAATTGTCTTTCTAGCCATCTCAAATGGACTACACAATACGGATGTATGTAGACATGTTTTAGAGTGTAGATTCACTCATTTTGCTCTGTATGTAGTCATTTGTTGAAATCTCTAGAAAGACAATTATTTAGGAACGGAGGGAGTAGTATATTGTTGGTAATCAAACTGTTCAAAGAATCGAGTTTTCTCTGTTTTAGATATGTAAGTCACTATTCTGAGAGATTCTGGAAGATTATGTCTCCATCCTTGAACATGAATGGGTATGTTCCTGAAAATCACTTTTCCTCACTTTCCACCAAAAGTAATCCACATGGTCATCTAGACCAATTACAGGTAGGGTTTGGAGTGTGAACACTTACATGATTGGTGCTTGTGGTTTTTCTTGGTATGTCGAAAAAACATGCAAGTCTTTTTTTAGGGCTAGGGAGAGTGCTATCAACATTTTACTCAATCGCTAGTTTTTTGTAAAAGAAGAAGGTTGAAACCCCTGACTTTTACATCATTGTGATGCACATGTCTATTGTTATTAATTATCAAACGAAGTATAGAAGCAACCACGACATAATCACTAACAGAAAATGTGAATAAAATGCATATGACTAAATCAACTTCTTTCGCAGCAGCGCCTTCAATAAGTAGTGCACGTCCTCACATTGTCGTCTTCAGGTCCGTCCAGGGATTGTCAGGACAAGGATTTTCATCTTGGTTCCCAAAATCAACCACTTAAGGGCAGTACAAACAATGAGATAACGCCTTAAACAAGGCAATGACGCAATTGCGTCGCTACTAAGCCAAACCAATAAAGGCCAGAAAAGAAGTTTTCACCTCGGATACAAAGCGGTGTTCCAATCATTATCTTGAAGACAGATTTTTTGATAGCCACCCCCTGACTGGCATAGATGCTCTAGCGGATGGGCGAGACGTGTACCCACCACTGCATTTTACTCAATCGCTAGTTGAGTTCATGGAGTTTCCCCGCAAAAGAAAGAGTTCATGGAGTTGTTTTTTCTTCCTCTCATGCGTGTGTGTTCCACACTCACATTCGTCGGGTAATGTCATAAAATGCTTGAGCTTGACCTTGAAAAGCTACTAAGCTAGCCTTTCCTCCGAAGTAATAAAAGAAAAACACGCTTGACATTATTCGCCGGAAGAATAAAATACTCCAGATTGACGTTGTTTGGTAAATGGAATTTCAAAAAGCAAAGCATCTTCCCGGTGAATTTTGGTTGGCGCGCGCGGCTGGAGGTTGGCGACTTGCCAATAAACAGTCCGGGGAGCCGATGGACCACATCCATATGTCCGGCCATTCACCTTTTCCCGGACTCGCAGTCGACTGTGAATCCGAATTAACCCTCGCGACGATGCCCGGCCCCGGCCGGCGCCGCGTAATTTGGAGTTCTTTTTACCTAGCAAGGAGGGCCAAACTGTCCGGGCAACGTTTTTTCACACGCATAAAGAAGAATATTCGACGTGTTGTAATCAGTTCGGCAGAGCAATTCCGGTGTTCCTTGAGGGATGCCTCTGCCCGGCGATGATGTGCGTTTGACATCAAGATGTTCTCATTCTTGTTGCCTGTGGTAGAGCGGGGAGATATTTGCTTGCTTGCGGTGGAGACTGGTGAAGGAAGAAAGACGGTTGAGCAACATATATCTACACGCAGTATGCGCGTACGTTGCTTTCTTCTTGTCTTCTCCGGCAGCGGTAGCGGTGGCGGTGGGGAATCCCATCGCGTCGCGTGGATGGGCCGGTGAGGGACAATGACGACGACCCTCACTCACTCCCTGCCCCCTCCCTCCCCCCGATCTGGACCACCCCACCCTGTGCATGCGCACAGTTGCTGCGTGCACGCTCGCGTGCCCACCCATGAAATGACCCCAGTGCCCCTGCCCCGTCACTCCAGTATTTTTGTAACCGATTGGCACCCCTTCTCTACTTTTCCTTTGTTCTTGCACGGATACAATATAAGAGCGTTAAAAGCGTTTTCGACACGTGTAGTGTCAAAAACGCTCTTATGTTATGAGGCGGAGGGAGTAGATAACAAGGGAGGGACGTGGAGTATCTAGTCCCGAGCTTATATGCTCTCTGATGAATAGCAAAAGTGTAAAACAACAAAAAAAAAAAATCTGATTTTTATGCAAACTTTGACAAATATTCACAGTGCTTGCAAATTTTCATCCTCAAATAACATTCGTGAAAGTCATGGTAAAAAAAACGAAATAGACACTCTAAAATTGCTATTTTCGAAAGCATTTCGGAGTGTTATTTTTGTTTTTGTTTTGCCATGACTTCCACAAATGTTATTTGGGGATGAAAATTTGCAAGCACCGAGAACATTTGTCAAAGTCTGCACCAATTTTTTTACAATTTGTCGATTTTCTTTTTATTTTTTCAGAATTTACTGTTCATCCCGAATTCAGATGAGCTCGGGAGTAGAAGGGGACCTTCGACAAGGGAGCCTCTATTTATCAGGTAACTGAAAAACCGATTCATCCGTCACTTCTTATATGAACCCTTCGGTCTTTATCCCCCAAAACAGATCTAGCATTGTTCACATTCTACCCCCTTCCTTCTTCCTCCTCCCGATCCCCCAGCCTACCCCGCCCAATCTGCTAGCTCGCCCCTCCCCACGGCCGCCAGGTGCTGCCGCGTGCCGCCTCACTGCCCCGCCCTCCCCCCACCGTCATTGCTGGCCGCCGCCCCGCCCATCCCTCTAAGTCCCGCCACATCAATGGAGAACTCCGGCGATCCTCTGCACCCCCACCCCTAAGATAGATAATGAGGCCATTACTACACCCTAAGATAGATGGTGGGGCTGCCTCTTGTCAGCCGAGCTTATTTCTTCTTCCACGAGGTCCGGCGAACAGGGAAGGAAGAAGGATAAAAGTGACTAGCGCTAAAAGAATTTCAGGCACCTAAGAAATAGCAAATCCAAGGTAACAAAGGTTGTGATATACTACCTCGGTCTCAAAATGTAATACTACGTATTTTAGGCGAGGAAAACATCTTACATTTTGAGACATAGGTAGTATAATACTAGCTGGAGTTTTACGAGAATTCGACTCGATCGGCCATGCATTTCTCTTCAACTTAGAGCATCTACAGTCAGACTTGCCAACACGGCCCCTCAAACGCCTGCGGACGCGACCGGGCGCGTCCGCGGGCACTGACCGGTCACACCTCATATTTGGTGCTATGTATCCGAGTACCTCATATTCCACCCCCTAGATCCATACAAACCATGCAAAAGATTTTCTACATAGTACGTACATCACGTAGTCTAAACTAAGCTTCGTCGTCGGAGATGTCCATGATGTCCGTGCTGGGCGCCGCATAGATGGGCTCGTAGGAGGGCTCCGACTCCACCTCCTCGTCATCATCCAAAAACGCGAGGATCTCGTCGACGTCCGTGGCATGCTCCAACCTCCGCCTCCTGCAGACAACGGCGCTTGGCCTCTGCCGTAGATTCCGACCAGAGGGAGTCGAGGATCGCCTGCTACTCCGCTTGCAGATCCGTGTCCCCAGCATACCCCACGTACTCCTCCTGCTCCTTCCTATCCGTTTCCTCCCTGTCCTCCTCCACCTCCTCCTCCTCCAAGTCCTCCTCCGGATCCACCGCGCCCGAAGGTAGTCCCGCGGCGATCCGAGCTTCGCGCCTTGCCTGGATCTGCTGAAGGAGCTGCAATTGGTACTTCGGCATTAGATACGGGTATCTCCTTACCCGCGGGGGCATGGCTACTACTGGTAGCGGACGCCGAGTGGAAAGGGGCGGCAACGGACAGTAGTGGGGAAATTGAAGGAAATATGCCCTAGAGGCAATAATAAAGTTATTATTTATTTCCTTATATCATGATAAATGTTTATTATTCATGCTAGAATTGTATTAACCGGAAACATAATACTTGTGTGAATACATAGACAAACATATTGTCACTAATATGCCTCTACTTGACATCAAAGATGGTTATGTTTCCTAGCCATAGACATGTGTTGTCATTTGATTAACGGGATCACATCATTAGAAGAATGATGTGATTGACTTGACCCATTCCGTTAGCTTAGCACTTGATCGTTTAGTATGTTGTTATTGCTTTCTTCATGACTTATACATGTTCCTATGACTATGAGATTATGCAACTCCCGTTTACAGAAGGAACACTTTGTGTGCTACCAAACGTCACAAGTAACTGGGTGATTATAAAGGTGCTCTACAGGTGTCTCCGAAGGTACATGTTGGGTTGGCGTATTTCGAGATTAGGATTTGTCACTCCGATTGTCGGAGAGGTATCTCTGGGCCCTCTCGGTAATGCATATCACTATAAGTCTTGCAAGCAATGTAGCTAATGAGTTAGTTACGAGATAATGCATTACGTAACGAGTAAAGAGACTTGCCGGTAACGAGATTGAACTAGGTATTGAGATACCGACGATCGAATCTCGGGCAAGTAACATACCGATGACAAAGGGAACAACGTATGTTGTTATGCCGTCTGACCGATAAAGATCTTCGTAGAATATGTAGGAGCCAATATGGGCATCCAGGTCCCGCTATTGGTTATTGACAAGAGAGGTGTCTCGGTCATGTCTACATAGTTCTCGAACCCGTAGGGTCCGCACGCTTAACGTTCGTTGACGATATAGTACTATGAGTTATGTATGTTGGTGACCGAATGCTGTTCAGAGTTTTGGATGAGATCACGGATATGACAAGGAACTCCGGAATGGTCCGGAAGTAAAGATTGATATGTGGATAGTAGTGTTTGATCTCCGGAAAGGTTCCGGAATCCATCGGAAGGGGTTTCGTATGTTTCCCGAAATGTTTGGGCACGAGAAACACTTTATCTGGGCCAAAGGGGAAAGCCCACGAGGTTTTTGGAAAGCGCAAAAGGAAGTTTTGCGGAGTCCAGGGGCCAGACGCCAGGGTCCAGACGCCGGGAACCCTGGCGTCTGGCCCTGGAGTTCGAGAAGGACTCTTGCCTTTCGGGTGAAATCGACTTTGTGGAGGCTTTTTCTCCAAGTTTCGACCCCAAGGCTTAACATATAAATAGAGGGGTAGGGCTAGCACCCAAGACACATCAAGAAACACCAAGCCGTGTGCCGGCAACCCCGTCCTCTCTAGTTTATCCTCTGTCATAGTTTCCGTAGTGCTTAGGCGAAGCCCTGCGGAGATTGTTCTTCACCAACACCGTCACCACGCCGTCGTGCTGCCGGAACTCATCTACTACTTCGCCTTTCTTGCTGGATCGAGAAGGCGAGGACGTCATCGAGCTGAACGTGTGCAGAACTCGGAGGTGCCGTGCGTTCGGTACTTGGATCGGTCGGATCGTGAAGACGTACGACTACATCAACCGCGTTGATAAACGCTTCCGCTTAGCGATCTTCAAGGATATGAAGATACACTCCCCCTCTCGTTGCTATGCATCACCATGATCTTGCGTGTGTGTAGGAATTTTTTTTGAAATTACTACGTTCCCCAACAGTGGCATCAGAGCCAGGTTTTATGCGTAGATGTTATATGCACGTGTAGAACACAAGTGAGTTGTGGACGATACAAGTCATACTGCTTACCAGCATGTCATACTTTGGTTCGACGGTATTGTTGGATGAAGCGGCCCGGACCGACATTACGCGTAGGCTTACGCGAGACTGGTTCTACCGACGTGCTTTGCACACAGGTGGCTGGCGGGTGTCAGTTTCTCCAACTTTAGTTGAACCGAGTGTGGCTACGCCCGGTCCTTGCGAAGGTTAAAACATCACCAACTTGAAAAAATATCATTGTGGTTTTGATGCGGAGGTAAGAACGGTTCTTGCTAAGCCCGTAGCAGCCACGTAAAATTTGCAACAACAAAGTAGAGGACGTCTAACTTGTTTTTGCAGGGCATGTTGTAATGTGATATGGTCAAGACGTGATGCTATATTTTATTGTATGAGATGATCATGTTTTGTAACCGAGTTATCGGCAACTGGCAGGAGCCATATGGTTATCGCTTTATTATATGCAATGCAATCGCCCTGTAATGCTTTACTTTATCACTAAGCGGTAGCGATAGTCGTAGAAGCATAAGATTGGCGAGATGACAACGATGCTATGATGGAGATCAAGGTGTCGCGCCGGTGACAATGGTGATCATGGAGGTGCTTCAGAGATGGAGATCACAAGCACAAGATGATGATCGCCATATCATATCACTTATATTGATTGCATGTGATGTTTATCTTTTATGCATCTTATCTTGCTTTGATTGACGATAGCATTATAAGATGATCTCTCATTATATTTCAAGATAAAAAGTGTTCTCCCTGCGTATGCACCGTTGCTAAAGTTCGTCGTGCCCAGACACCACGTGATGATCGGGTGTGATAAGCTCTACGTCCATCTACAACGGGTGCAAGCCAGTTTTGCGCACGCAGAATACTCCGGTTAAACTTGATGAGCCTAGCATATGCAGATATGGCCTCGGAACACTGAGACCGAAAGGTCGAGCATGAATCATATAGTAGATATGATCAACATAGTGATGTTCATCATTGAAAGCTACTCCATTTCACATGATGATCGGTTATGGTTTAGTTGATTTGGATAACGTGATCACTTAGAGGATTAGAGGGATGTCGTTCTAAGTGGGAGTTCTTAAGTAATATGATTAATTGAACTTAAATTTATCATGAACTTAGTACCTGATAGTATCTTGGTTGTCTATGTTTGATTGTAGATAGATGGCCCGTGCTGTTGTTCCGTTGAATTTTAATGCGTTCCTTGAGAAAGCAAAGTTGAAAGATGATGGTAGGAATTCCACGGACTGGGTCTGTAACTTGAGGATTATCCTCATTGCTGCACAGAAGAATTACGTCCTGAAAGCACCGCTGGGTGCCAGGCCTGCTGCAGGAGCAACACCAGATGTTATGAATGTCTAGCAGAGCAAAGCTGATGACTACTCAATAGTTCAGTGTGCCATGTTTTATGGCTTAGAACTGGGTCTTCAACGACGTTTTGAATGTCATGGAGCATATGAGATGTTCCAGGAGTTGAAGTTAATATTTCAAGCAAATGCCCGGATTGAGAGATACGAAGTCTCCAATAAGTTCTATAGCTGCAAGATGGAGGAGAATAGTTCTGTCAGTGAGCATATACTCAAAATGTCTGGCTATAATAATCACTTGATTCAACTGGGAGTTAATCTTCCGGATGATAGCGTCATTGACAGAATTTTTCAATCACTGCCACAAGCTACAAGAGCTTCGTGATGAACTATAACATGCAAGGGATGGATAAGACGATTCCCGAGCTCTTCGCAATGCTAAAGGCTGCGGAGGTAGAAATCAAGAAGGTGCATCAAGTGTTGATGGTCAACAAGACCACTAGTTTTAAGAAAAAGGGCAAAGGGAAGAAGAAGGGGAACTTCAAGAAGAACAACAAGCAAGTTGCTGCTCAAGAGAAGAAACCCAAGTCTGGACCTAAGCCTGAAACTGAGTGCTTCTACTGCAAGCATACTGGTTACTGGAAGCGGAGCTACTCCAAGTATTTGGCGGATAAGAAGGATGGCAAGGTGAACAAAGGTATATGTGATATACATGTTATTGATGTGTACCATACAAGAGCTCGCAGTAGCACCTGGGTATTTGATACTGGTTCTGTTGCTAATATTTGCAACTCGAAATAGGGACTACGGATTAAGCGAACACTGGCAGAGGATGAGGTGACGATGCGCGTGGGAAATGGTTCCAAAGTCGATGTGATCGCAGTCGGCACGCTACCTCTACATCTACCTTCGGGATTAGTGTTAGACCTAAATAATTGTTATTTGGTGCCAACGTTGAACATGAACATTATATCTGGATCTTGTTCGATGCGAGACGGTTATTCATTTAAATCAGAGAATAATGGTTGTTCTATTTATATGAGTAATATCTTTTATGGTCATGCACCCTTCAAGAGTGGTCTATTTTTGATGAATCTCAATAGTAGTGATACACATATTCATAATGTTGAAGCCAAAAGATGCAGAGTTGATAATGATAGTGCAACTTATTTGTGGCACTGCCGTTTAGGTCATATCGGTGTAAAGCGCATGAAGAAACTCCATACCGATGGACTTTTGGAACCACTTGATTATGAATCACTTGGTACTTGCGAACCGTGCCTCATGGGCAAGATGACTAAAACACCGTTCTCCGGTACTATGGAGAGAGCAACAGATTTGTTGGAAATCATACATACAGATGTATGTGGTCCGATGAATGTTGAAGCTCGTGGCGGATATCGTTATTTTCTCACCTTCACAGATGATTTAAGCAGATATGGTGAAAGTGCGTTATATCGACTAGAGGGGGGGTGAATAGGCGATTTTTATGAATTTTACAAATTCTTCACTGAGGAATTTGCCGGTGAGGAAATTCCTTAGCGAAGAAATACATGCAGCGGAATAAGTACTCAGAAGTAAGCATAGCAGATTACATGCATAGTCATCATGATGAAATGAAGACAATCACAGAGTACTGTAAAGCGTAATCACAGGATAACACAAGATGAAGACAAACAGATCAAGAAATTGAACTGAGGAAATTGAGAAAGTCTTGATCAAAGTCTTCAAACACAGATATGACAAACACTCAACACAAGAATGAGGAAATGAAAGGGTTGAGGAAATAGAACCAGTTAGGTTGGTGAAGACAATGATTTGGTAGACCAGTTCCAACTGCTGTCTCGGTTGTACGTCTGGTTGGAGCGGCTGAGTATTTAAACTCGAGGACACGCAGTCCGGACACCGACCATCGAGCACGCAGCTCAGACACCAAGTCCTCACCGTATTCTCCTTGAACTAAGGCCACGCAGACCTCGTCCAATCACTCGTGGTAAGTCTTGGTGACTTCCAAACCTTCACATACTTGGTTACTCGGCGATCCACAATTCCTCTTGGATGTTTCTAGACCGTGACGCCTAACCGTCTGGAAGAAGCACAGTCTTCAAAGGTAAAAGCGCCGGATCCACGCGGGATCAATTTCTTGATGATGCTCAATCACTTTGGGTTTGTTGGGGTTTGGTTTTGGGTTTTCCTCACTTTGGGTTTTCCTCACTTGATGATTTTCGCTCAAAGTCCTCGGAGGATGGGTTGCTCTCAAATGACAAGTGTCAAGTTCTCTCGGAGCAGCCAACCAACTAGTGGTTGTAGGGCGGCTATTTATAGCCTAGGAGCAGCCCGACATGATAAGACATAAATGCCCTTAAATGATATGACCGTTAGGTGGAGATATTTTGGGGACAGGTGGGCAAGAGACAAAGAACGGTCGGAAATTGGAACATCAAATTCCTCGGGGCTATCATGTTCCTCATTGTGTAGGCAATTCGCCTTTGGCGAATTCCTAACTCCTCGCCGAACAAATTCCTCAAGTGACTGTAAGAGCTTGTCTCTCACATCAAGAAATTGACTGAACTGTATGAGATTTCCAAAGGCTTCACTCAAGGGATTGGTAGGTGAGGATTTTGAGTTGAGCATCAAATGGAAATTTTTCCTTAGTATTTCCTCGACCCCTTTAACGAAGACGGTGTTTCCTATGACTCAAGAAAGGGAAAATGAAACTACGAAAACAAAAGTCTTCACGCTTCATGTTCCTCAGCGAATACCAAGTCTTGAGATCACACCAATTTCTTCACTTTCAAAGTCTTGAGAAAGTCTTGAATATCAAATTCTTGATTGAAGAAATTCATTTTAGGGTCGACTTTCTCTGTAAATATCAAACTCCTCATAGACTTATAGACCTGTGTACACTCACAAAACGCATTAGTTACTTAACCTATAAGTCTTCAATACACCAAAATCACTAAGGGGCACTAGATGCACTTACAATCTCCCCCTTTTTGGTGATTGATGACAATACAGGTTAAGTTTTCAACGGGGAAAAACATATGAAGTGTAAATACTGATAATGAGGATTTTGATTGCAAGATATAGAAGAACTCCCCCTGAAGATGTGCATAGTGAGGAATTTGCTTTTGAGGCAATGCACATTTGAAGAATTGAATCATGGAGATCTCCCCCTATATCTTGTAATTCATACACGCATTTAACATATAGTATGAAGAATTTGAAATGCATGATGAAATATGGTGCTTGATGATATGCAGAGCATGCAAAAATAATGCATAAAGAGTCTCAGAGCCCAATGCGTATGAGGAATTTGAAACTATGAGTATCAGATCCCAAATCGATTTGAAGATTTTCACCGAGCTCATGAGAATCAGTGCATAACAAGGATCAACGCATATCAATACTACTGTAATCAGAGCATAGAGCAAAAGCATAATGCATCAAAAGTATCAAAGCACCATCGGGTTTAAGATTACAACTCGATCCAATAAAAGGTTTCAGAAGAACGAGAGTTGTAACTTAATAAAATATTGTATATAGATAAAAAACGAGACCCGCTTGAAGACTAACTCAAATTTCTCCCCCTTTGTCATCAAATGACCAAAAGGATTGAAACTGAGGACTAACGCTCTTGAAGAATTTCAAGTTGAAGACGGAGCGCTTGAGATTGTCGGGTTGTTCGTTGAAGTAGGACCAGCAGCAGATGTCTTCCAAATCTTCATTTTCATCAAGATCGCGAGATGAAGAATAGGAGCTGGCCACTAAGGAAGGAACTTTGACCTTCTTGAATTTCTTGGAGGAGGTGCAGACCAGTCAAATTCTTCCTTGAGTCCCATTGATTGCAGTTCTTCTTCATTGTATACATGTGAAAGAACAGCCCAGAGCGCTTGAAGGTTTCATGAAGATAGTAGTGGTTTTTCTTCTTTGCATTGTGAGTTGAGGTCAGGTTGTAAAGAAGAGTGCCAAACCGACGCTTGACCCACTTATGATTGCGATCAACCTTCCGATGAAGACCGAGGAGTAACTCACGATCAGTCATCACCCAGGTGCGAGCTTGAGGACTATGCTTAATCGAGGTATTTCTGCTTTGAGTCATGTGTGGCGAGTCATCATTGGTGGAGTAGGATGCTGCTTTGCTAAACTGTCCATCCAATGGACGAATGCCTTCATCTATCACAGCAGCAGCCTTTCCCTTTTCATCACCGAGGCAATTGGCCGCTTGAGGACTTCAATCGGGGCAGGTAGCTGCAGTGGTTCAAAGTGTCGACTTTGTAATTGGTGAAGATCTTGACTGATGAATCTCATAATCCAAGGTGCATAAGGCTTCAGCTCAAAAGGTGACATGGCAATGTTAGCGAGTCCTCATGAAGAAATCATGGAAATTGACGGAACGCCATGGATGATGTTGAAAAGCATATTCTTCATGATGCCAACGACCTCTTCATCATTCGAGTCGTGGCCCTTGATAGGACTCATAGTCTTCGTCGAAATTCGATAGACTGTTCGAGGCACATATAATAATTCCTTGACAAGGAATTTGGTCCTTGAGCTTGCCTTGGTTTCAAAGGCTTCATCAGCACTTGCATATAGTGATTTGAAAGTTCCTTTTCTTCATAGATGCGACGTGCACCGTCAACTGGAGGACTGAGTGGAAGGGCTCGAAGCAATTCACTTGCTGGTGCCTTGTAGTGGGTGTTTTCGGTCATCCAATCTAAGACCCATGAAGTTACATCTTCAGCGTCTCCGGTGATGTGCAGAGTTGCATAGAACTGAAGAATTAGCTCTTCGTTCCAATCACAAATATCAGTGCAGAAGTTTAGGAGACCTGCGTCGTGAAGAACACTTAGGACGGGCTCAAAGCCTGGCAGCGACTCCATATCCACATGAGGAATATGAGCATGATCAAGATTTTGTCCTTGTTGAAAAGCACCGAGGAATAGAAGTTGGCTTGGTGGCAGTCCGTAAGCGCCTCTTCCTAATCCGAGCAGAATCATAGGGATTATATTCAGTGAAGAACACATGCTCAGCAAAGAAATCCTTAGCCTTGCACTTTTGTTTGGTCGAGAACGGATTCTTCTGTTTTGGCAGAGGGGTGTCAGTCAGTTGCATCACCACCTCAGGAATCGTAAGTTCAGGTTCTTCAGCTTGAGGAATTTCTTGGTCCTCAACTTGTGCAGTCTGAGGATTTTCAGCAGCAGCAGCAGCAGTTTCATCAGCACTAGTGGCTGGAATTTCTTCATGCACAGAACCAGTGGTTTGATTTTCTTCAGAGTCTATCTGGACAGTTTGTGCAGGGGAGTGAGGAACTTGTTGAAGCGGGGTGAAGAGCGGAGTATTGGGATGTTGATTTTCCCAAAAGTCATCATTGATTACTGGAGTGGTGCATCCAATATCCACATCTTCATTTTCAATTTCCTCGGCACCATCTTGAGGAATTTCATGGTCGATGAGGGAATGACGGGGTTGAAGGGATTGCTTCCACTTCAATTTCTTCATCAATTTTCTCGCATGAGCAGGAGATTGATGTTCTTCATCAGATCCGGTTGGGATCTCATATTCTTCTCCAAAAGGAACTACTTCCTTTGATGGTATGGAGGAAATTGGAATAGCATCAATTGGGTTTTCAACAGAGCTGGTCATTGGCTTCATTTTCTTCACAGCCGAAGAATCTGACGCAGCTGATGCTTTCCTTTTCTTCACAGCAGCTCGTTCCGCAGCCTTTGTTTTCTTCACATCAGAAGCAGATGGAAGAATAGGAGTTGGAGTTGGCGCAGGAGGAGCTGAGGAATTTGGGGCAGTTTCTTCAGGAGCAACTGATGCAGTTCCCCTGTCTTGAACAATTTCTTCAGGCGCACCACTAGTGGGTGCCCTGGCAGTTTCTTCAGCGGCTGGAATTTCTTCATCAGCCCTGGAATTAGCATTTTCTTCAGCAGGCTGAGCTTCAGCATTGCTGGCATTTTCTTCATTAGGCTGAGCAGAGGCTTCAGCCTGAGGATTTTCATGTTGCATGTGCAGCAACACTTGTGAGATTCTTCGCCGATTGATTTAATCTGGTCTTGACAACTTGCCAATCAGCATAGTACGTGTCAAAGTCCTTGCTGAGGTTCTGAATTTCAGTTTGGGCTTGAAGAAGTTCCTCAGGTGTCATCTTGACAACATTTTTCTTCAGAAACCTCTCCTTCTTGTATTGAGCCTTCTTGATTTCCTTCGCCTTCTCGAACTTCCATTTTTCTTCAGCGATGAAGTGAGTCAACATATGACTTTGACCAGGTGTCAAAGGAAGATCAGGCAGAGGGGTATTGGGATCGTTGTGCCAAAGGTCGATGAAATCGAGGACTTTCTTCGGGTCCAAAAGCAGTGGCACAGCTGTTCCCTTGGCTCTTGCGGCTCTAGCTTGACGGTCTCTGATGATTTCTTCAAGTTCTTCATCAGATGCCTCATCATCAGATGGCACGTGGACGACAAGCTGTTTCTTCCTTGGGCTAGGCCGAGGACCACGTCCAGCTGTTGCTTTTGTCTTCAGCAGCGTCGGGCCAGATGAAGAATTGAAAGCAGCTGAGGAATTTGCAGAGGTGCCTGAGGCAATTGAAAAACCAGCAGTTCTTTGACAAGTAGCCAGGTGCACTGGAACTGAAGGTTTGGACGGAGCAGCTGAGGACTTTGATGGAACGAGAGAGTGTGAGGAATTTGTCACGAGGAATTTGCCTTGAGGAGCTGCTGAGGAACTTGGCCGTGAGGGCATAGATGAAGAAGCACTTGGCTTATTTGTAGACTTCTTTTGCATCGATTTCCTCGGCTTGGCCGAGACCTCGATGGCAGCAGCATGGCAGAATCCTCATTGAATTTCTTCACGCTTCCTTTGCTTGCTTAGCCAACTTAGCTTGGCGCTTAGCCCATTCCTCGGAAAGTCCTCACGCGCTTGACGCTAGTGGGATCAGCTATTTGGCCTGGTGCCAAAGGAGCTCTTGGGCATGGAGGATTTAACGCGAATTTCTTCATGTACTTAGGTGTAACATAGCGGTATTCCTTCCATTCCCGTGCCCATCTCCGCTCAATTTTCTGAATGCGCACCTTGCGTTGGTTTTGCTTTCCTCATCGGTGTGCAATAGTCAGCATATATTTCCTCGGGGATTTGAATGCTGTCATGACCTCAGGTTTCTTTCCTCCTTCGTGGCTTCTTGCCATCCGCCATTTTCTTGGTGAGGAAATTGAACAATTGAATTCTCTGAAGAAGTGTGCAGTTTTTCTTCGAGGAACGCTGCAAATGAGTTAAGTTGATGAGAACCTAGGGATTCAGCAGCAGACATTTGTACCTGTGAACAGAGTATAGGTGCGAGGAATTTGAAGAGGTCATATGTTCTCGAGGGTTTTCAAAAGAACAAGTTTGAGGATTTTGACCAGATGAGCCTTGAAGAATTTCAATAAGCGTTCTTTATCTTAGGTTCCGAGTTGTATAGATCAAGATCCACACAATTGAGGAATCTTGAAGAAAATCATAGCTTAGAGAAATGAGTCAAGAGATTTGAGGTGTTCATATGTGTGAGGAATTTGAAATAAACACCTTTGAAGAATTTGAAGAAAATTTGAGAATCAAAGCGAGTAAATAAAAGTAACTTTTAATTTACCCGAAGTGAAGAACACGACGAACTGAGATGAACAGTTTAGAAGTTCGTCCGTTCAGATCTTCTCCGCCCTAACTTGGCAGAGGAAATCAGCTACGGCGACGGCGGAGTGAAGAAATTCCACGGTCGGCGCGAGTACGTCGGCGAAGAGGTCAAGGCAGTGAAGCTTTTCCTCACCGGCGACGATGGAGAAGGGCGGCGCTTAGGGTTTTGAGGAGCTCGAGGGAGAGAGATCGGCGGAGTAAAAGAGTGAGGAAGGAGAGAGGGTATTTATAGCCACGGTGAAAAACGGCTTGTCCAAGATTTAGGACGAACGTGTTCTGACCGCTTCCTTCTCACGACATGTGTCACCCACGCATAGTGTAGTGGAGATCGTAAAGCATCGTGGGTGGATATAATAATGCATCGTGGGATGCGGAACGGTTTGAATGGTAAAATCAAGTTTGATAAGATTCGTTTTAAAAGTTCCGTTCGCAATTTCTTCAGCTGTCAAGGACACAGTGAAGAATTTGAACGAGTTTCAAAGTAGAACGCACATGAAGAATTTGTGAATGGATTGGGTTGAGTATAGCATAGAGGGGAAAGGGTCCGATCACATTCACTTAGCAGAAAAAGCGACTTGAAGAAATAGCCATAAGTGAATGCTGTAGAGGACATAAATCCATATATATATATATATAGCCAATGAAGAAAAATGACGGAAACAGTGAAGATTTTGCAAAGTTGAAGAATTTGAAAAACTGAAGATTTTGAAAAACTGAAGAATTTCAAAAACTGAAGAATTTCAAAAACTGAGGAAAACTCAAATTGAAGATTTTCAACTTTGGTGGTGGCGTGTCCCCATCAGATAAGAATGATGATTTCAGACACCGCGTACAATTGTCGAGGGTTCGAGAATCAAATTCTTCATTAATTTCTTCACACTTAGAGTGTTATTCTTCATTGATTGAAGAAAACGTTTCTTCATGTGTTGCACATCTAAGTCATCAATTTTGCATAAGTGTTAGGATGTGTGTCCTTTTCAAAGAACGCTCAAGATTCTAAGATATTTAGCTCACACCGCAATTTGCTAAATCTCTTCTCATCCAAGGGCTTAGTGAAGATATCAGCTAGCTGTTCTTCAGTCTTCACGTGCTCGATGGAGATGTCGCCCTTCAACACATGATCACGAAGAAAATGATGACGAATTTGAATGTGCTTTGTCTTCGAGTGCTGAACTGGGTTGTGAGCAATTTTGATGGCACTCTCATTGTCACAGTAGAGAGGCACATTCTTCACGTTGATGCCGTAGTCCTTGAGGGTTTGCTTCATCCATAGTAATTGAGCACAACACGAGCCAGCAGCAATGTATTCAGCTTCCGCAGTGGACAGTGATACGCAGTTCTGTTTCTTCGAGGACCAACAGACCAAAGATCGTCCGAGGAAATGACAAGTACCAGATGTTGACTTGCGGTCCACACGATCACCAAAGATAGTCGAGTCGAATATCCAATGAGATCAAAAGTAGAGCCCTTTGGGTACCATAATCCTAGTGTTGGTGTGTGAGCTAGATATCAAGAATATGCTTCACAGCCTTATGGTGTGATTCCTTGGTGTAGCTTGAAATCGGGCACACATGCAAACACTAAGCATTATATCTGGCCTAGATGCACATAAGTACAATAAAGAACCAATCATGGAGCGGTATACCTTGTGATCGAGTCAATACCATTTTCATCAGTGCATAGATGGCCATTTGTGGGCATAGGAATTTTGACGCCTTTGCAATCTTGCATGCCGAATTTCTTCAGGACATCTTTGAGGTATTTCTCCTGAGATATGAATATGCCATTGTGTTGTTGACGAATTTGAAGACCTAAGAAGAATTTCAACTCTCCCATCATAGACATTTGATATTCTTCACTCATCATATAGGCAAATTCATCACTATAACGTTGGTTAGTACAGCCAAAGATAATATCATCAACATATATTTGGCACACAAACAGTTCACCATCATATGATTTAGTAAAGAGAGTAGGGTCGAGTGAACTGGTGTGAAGCCATTCTTCACGAAGAATTCCTTCAATGTATCATACCACGCCGAGGGGCTTGCTTGAGGCCATAGAGGGCCTTATTTAGTCCAAGACTTTGTCGAGATTCTTTGGATCTTCAAAACCAGGGGTTGAGCAACATATACTTCTTCCTCAAGCTTACCATTGAGGAATGCACTTTTCACATCCATTTGATATAAAGTGATATTGTGATGGTTAGCATAGGCGAGTAATATGCTGAATAGACTCAAGTCTAGCAACAGTGCAAAAGTTTCATCGAAATCAATTCCTTCAACCTGCGTGTAGCCTTGAGCTACTAGTCGTGCCTTATTCCTCACCACAAGACCATTTTCATCTTGCTTGTTGCGGTAGATCCACTTTGTGCCAATGATATTATGCTTGCGAGGATCTGGACGTTTGACCAGTTCCCTGACGTTGTTGAGCTCGAACTCGATGTAATTCTTCTTGCATGGCCTGAATCCACTCCGGCCCGAAATGCTTCATCTACCTTAGTGGGCTCTGTGATAGAGACAAAAGCATAGTGCCCACAAAAGTTAGATAAATGTGAAGCTTTTGAGCGAGTGAGAGGACTGGCGCTTCAATGTCATCGATGATCTTGTCAACTTGCACTTCTTTTGCAACGCGAGGATGAGCTGGTTGTCTTGAGGAATTTGACCATTTTCCTCAAAGACCATTTTCTTCAGACATTATCTTCAGTGCATCAGCTCGACGTTCTTCACAGACAGAATGAATTCTTCAGCAGTTTCTTGAGAGGGAATGACATCCTCAGTTGCCTTGAACCTGATAGAATCCTCGGTGCTGGTTCGTCTAACACATGAAGGTAGGTGCTCTCTTTGCGAGCCATTAGTTTCATCGAACCGCACATCTACAAGGTCAACAATCTTGTGAAGTGCGATGTTGAAGACTCAGAGGTGTGCGAGTCCTTTCCGTAACCAAGCATAAAACCCTCATGTGCTTTCGGTGCAAATTTAGAGGTGTGGTGAGGATCTCTAATCCAGCATTTAGCAATCAAGACTTTGAAATAACTTACATTGGGTTTCTTGTCGTTGAGGAGTTCATAGGCAGTCTTCTTGAAGAATTTGTGAAGATATACTCTGTTGATGATGTGGCACGCAGTGTCAATTGCTTCAATCCAGAAACGACTGGGCGTTTTGTATTCATCAAGCATAGTGCGAGCCATCTCAACAAGAGTTCGGTTCTTGCGCTCCACGACGCCATTTTGCTGAGGAGTATAGGGAGCAGATAACTCATGAGTAATAACAAGTTCATCAAGATAATCCTCAAGTCCGGAATTCTTGAACTCAGTTCCATTGTCACTCCTGATGTGCTTGATCTTCACACCAAAGTTGGTTGAAGCCCTCGAGGAAAATCGTTTGAAGATTTCCTGCACTTGATTTTTGTAAGTAACAATGTGTACCCAAGTGTAACGAGAGTAATCATCAACAATAACAAAACCATATAGTGATGCTTCATTAACGACAGCTGAGTAATGATTGGGACCGAAGAGGTCCATGTGAAGCAATTCGAAGGGACGAGTAGTGGTCATGATAGTCTTCGCTGGATGCTTGGCCTTGGTCATTTTTCCAGCTTCACAGGCTCCGCATAAGTGATCCTTGAGGAATTTGACATTCTCAATGCCAATGACATGCTTCTTCTTTGCAAGCGTGTGCAAATTCCTCATGCCTGCGTGACCAAGTCGTCGATGCCATAGCCAGCCTTCTGAAGCTTTTGCAAGTAGACACACGGCTGGTTGTGGTCCTGTGGAAAAATCAACAATATACAAGTCTCCTCTCCTAAAGCCTTCGAAGACTTTGGAATTGTCAGCTTCCATAATCACAACACAACGATACTTGCCAAAGATAACTACCATATCAAGATCACAAAGCATTGAGACTGACATGAGGTTATATCCTAAAGACTCAACAAGCATGACTTTGTCCATGTGCATGTCCTTAGAGATAGCAACCTTACCAAGTCCCAATACCTGACTTTTGCCTTTGTCAAGAAAGATGATATGCTTCAGATGTGACGGTGATAAGGGAGCATCCATCAATAGATTCTTGTCACTAGTCATGTGATTTGTACATCCACTATCGAGAACCCACTCAGTGGCTTTGGGTTGATCATCCTGCAGATGAATTAGTACAACTTACGATCTCATATACTTCATCAGTGAAGAATATGATATCAAGTTCATCAGATGAATTTCATAAGTCAGTATTCAGATAAGCAGTATGAGGACGTGTGAAATGAAAGTTCATTTCATCATGATTAGCCAAGGCCCTTTCGTGCAATTTTGTGGGCCCCAAGAAATTCTTCAGACGCTTAAGACACGCCCGAGACCTGACCTCGCAGAAGAGATTAGTTCTTTTCTTCACCACCCACATCTGAAGGGGTGGCAAAGAGTTCATCATTCTGCGAGCACCATATGAGAATGGTGGCATAGAGGCCAAACCATTTCGTTTCACATAAGAAGGGTTAGGGTAAGCATATGAATAAGCAGAGAAATTCTTCGAGGACTTATGAACATAATGGTTTGAAGAATAATGCACATATTCATAGCCCTTAGCTCTACCCTGCGAAACAGAGTTATTAGCACGATGATAATCATATGAGGACTTTGATCCTTTTGAGGAATTTGATCCACGTGAGGAATTTGGTCCGTATGAGGACTTGGATCCATATGAAGAATTAGGTCCATATGAAGAATTTTGTCCATATGAAGAATTTGATCTGGGGTTCCTTTTCTTCACTGGTGGTGTCATGAGGACATTCACCTGAAGACTTTCAAGGCACTTCTTGGGAACCCAGATTTTCTTCATAGGGGGACCGTTCCTGCAGGTTAGTGCCAACATATCTAGCAAATACTTCACCATTCTGATTTTTGAACAGTTTATAGTTTGAGTCAAATGACTCATCATCGTAATGAGGAAATTCACATGTAAAACCAGATAAGGTAGATGGATCAATCGAGGTCCCTTTGCAGCAACCCATGAGGTTTTGGGATACCGCTCAGCTTCCAAAGACGCTCCATCAAGATTGAGTTTCCTCTCAAAGGCAATACCTCTTTCCTAGGGTTCTGTTGAGGATCTGCTTTTAAGCACATCACAAAGAGTCTGATGCCCTTTGAGGCTTTTGTACATGCCTGTCATGTACAATTCCTTCAATCTGCATCGTCGGTGATACTAGCAATGTCCTCGGTGAGGAATTAGTGATAGCAGAGGCAGGTGAAGAATTTGTAACAGTTGAAGCATTTGAACATTCAGTGAAGAATTAGCGATTCACGCTCAATGCACTTTAAGCATGGAGGAACAAATTCTTCTTGAGAAGCGCTGATTTGTTGAGCAAGTAATGAATCGCTCCTTCAAGATCTTCATAACTCGCTCTTAGCTTCTCAAGATCTTGCTTTCTTTGAAGAAATTCATAAGAAAGTTTCTCATGATCAGATAAGAGAGTGTTATGATGACCTTGAAGGCTGTCAAGTCTAGACTGAACTCTCTGAAGATTTTCAGTCAGGGCTTGAGTGCGATCCATTTCTTCACCTAACATATCATCACTCTTATCTAGCATGTTTTGAACCTTTTCAAAAGCCCTTTGTTGTTTTATAGCAATCTTAGCAAGTTTAGAGTAGCTGGGCTTGAGATCCTCATCAGATTCATTTTCACTAGATTCAGAGGAGGTGAAATTGAGTACCTTAGCACCTTTTGCCATGAAGCAATAGGTGGGAGCGTAGTCATCATTTTCCTCATCAGGTTTGTTGGTGGAGTCAGTTTCTTGATGTTGAAGATGGACTTGCTAACATAAGCAGAGTAAGAGCCGACTAGCCACACCAGATTCAGATTCTTCAGACTCCTCCTCTTCCTCATTTTCCTCAGATTCAGCTTCAGAGTCCATTTCCTTGCCAATGAATGCCCGAGCCTTTTTGGAGCTGCTCTTCTTGTGAGAAAAAGGTTTTGAGGATTTTGATGATGAAGATTTTGATGATTTCTTCTTCTTCTTCACGCCATCGTAATCTGTAATCCTTGTGTTTCTTCTTTCTTAATTCCTTTTCCCACTGAGGACAATCTTGGATATAGTGACCAGGTTTCTTGCATTTGTGGCAAAGTCTTCGCTTATAGTCACTAGATGAGGAATCACTGCTTCTTGAGGATTTTCCAAAACGACCACGCCTTGTGAATTTCTGGAATTTCTTCACGAGCGGTGCTAGCTCTCGCCAAATTCTTCAGATCTCCAAGGCTACTACCAGATTCTTCACTTTCGATTCAGATTCAGCCTTGGCCTTGAGGCACGTGTTCTTCCATAGCCGTAACCATAGAGATCTCTCTTTCAAAGAAGTCGAACTCGTGAGTATTTAGCCTTCGAGGATATCAGCAGGATCAAGAGACTTGTAGTCAGCTCGTTCTTGTATCATCAGTGCCAGAGTGTCAAATGAGGAATCAAGCGATCTTAGCAATTTCTTCACCACCTCATGGTCGGTGATGTCAGTGGCACCCAGTGCTTGAAGCTCATTTGAGATGTCAGTGAGGCGATCAAGGTTTGTTGAACATTTTCGTTGTCGAGTCTTTTGAAGCGGTTGAAGAGATTCCAAGAACATCAACTCGAGAGTCACGCTGAGTTGAAACACCTTCATTTACTTTGGACAGCCTGTCCCGGATGAGTTTGGCGATTCCAAAGCACTCACTCTTCCATATTGACCTTTGCTCGATGGCCACATATGATATTCTTCGCTTGAGAATCGAGTTGCTTGAATCTCTTCACATCAGCATCATTCGGAGAGGGTGTGACCGAGGAAACACCTTTGTCACAACATACCGTAGATCGTTGTCAATTGCTTCAAGATGCATTCGCATTTTGTTCTTCGAAGAGGGGTAGTCCGTCCCATCAAGGTAGGACACCTGCTGAGACCTTGATCATACCTGCGGTCGACATAACTAAAACTCCGGTGGTTAAACAAAATCACACGTAACAAGGGAGTACCTTGCTCGATACCAATTGAAAGTGCGTTATATCGACTAGAGGGGGGTGAATAGGCGATTTTATGAATTTTACAAATTCTTCATCGAGGAATTTGCGGTGAGGAAATTCCTTAGCGAAGAAATACATGCAGCGGAATAAGTACTCGAAGTAAGCATAGCAGATTACATGCATAGTCATCATGATGAAATGAAGACAATCACAGAGTACGTAAAGCGTAATCACAGGATAACACAAGATGAAGACAAACAGATCAAGAAATTGAACTGAGGAAATTGAGAAAGTCTTCACCAAAGTCTTCAAACACAGATATGACAAACACTCAACACAAGAATGAGGAAATGAAAGGGTTGAGGAAATAGAACCAGTTAGGTTGGTGAAGACAATGATTTGGTAGACCAGTTCCAACTGCTGTCTCGCTTGTACGTCTGGTTGGAGCGGCTGAGTATTTAAACTCGAGGACACGCAGTCCGGACACCCGATCATCGAGCACGCAGCTCAGACACCAAGTCCTCACCGATTCTCCTTGAACTAAGGCCACGCAGACCTCGCCCAATCACTGTGGTAAGTCTTCAGCGACTTCCAAACCTTCACATACTTGGTCACTCGGCGATCCACAATTCCTCTTGGATGCTCTAGACCGTGACGCCTAACCGTCTGGAAGAAGCACAGTCTTCAAAGGTAAAAGCGCCGGATCCACGGGATCAATTTCTTGATGATGCTCAATCACTTTGGGTTTGTTGGGGTTTGGTTTTGGGTTTTTCCTCACTTTGGGTTTTTCCTCACTTGATGATTTTCGCCAAAGTCCTCGGAGGATGGGTTGCTCTCAAATGACAAGTGTCAAGTTCTCTCGGAGCAGCCAACCAACTAGTGGTTGTAGGGGCGGCTATTTATAGCCTAGGGAGCAGCCCGACATGATAAGACATAAATGCCCTTAAATGATATGACCGTTAGGTGGAGATATTTTGGGACAGTGGCCCAAGCAAAGACAAAGAACGGTCGGAAATTGGAACATCAAATTCCTCGGGGCTATCATGTTCCTCATTGTGTAGGCAATTCAGACTGGCGAATTCCTAACTCCTCGCCGAACAAATTCTCAAGTGACTGTAAGAGCTTCGTCTCTCACATCAAGAAATTGACTGAACTGTATGAGATTTCCAAAGGCTTCACTCAAGGGATTGGTAGGTGAGGATTTTGAGTTGAGCATCAAATGGAAATTTTTCCTTAGTATTTCCTCGACCCCCTTTAACGAAGACGGTGTTTCCTATGACTCAAGAAAGAGAAAATGAAACTACGAAAACAAAAGTCTTCACGCTTCATGTTCCTCAGCGAATACCAAGTCTTGAGATCACACCAATTTCTTCACTTTCAAAGTCTTGTAAAGTCTTCGAATATCAAATTCTTGCTTGAAGAAATTCATTTTAGGGTCGACTTTCTCTGTAAATATCAAACTCCTCATAGACTTATAGACCTGTGTACACTCACAAACGCATTAGTTACTTAACCTATAAGTCTTCAATACACCAAAATCACTAAGGGGCACTAGATGCACTTACAATCTCCCCCTTTTTGGTGATTGATGACAATACAGGTTAAGTTTTCAACGGGGAAAAACATATGAAGTGTAAATACTGATAATGAGGATTTTGATTGCAAGATATAGAAGAACTCCCCCTGAAGATGTGCATAGTGAGGAATTTGCTTTTGAGGCAATGCACATTTGAAGAATTGAATCATGGAGATCTCCCCCTATATCTTGTAATTCATACACGCATTTAACATATAGTATGAAGAATTTGAAATGCATGATGAAATATGGTGCTTGATGATATGCAGAGCATGCAAAAATAATGCATAAAGAGTCTCAGAGCCCAATGCGATGAGGAATTTGAAACTATGAGTATCGATCCCAAATCGATTTGAAGATTTTCACCGAGCTCATGAGAATCGAGCATAACAAGGATCAACGATATCAATACTATCTGTAATCAGAGCATAGAGCAAAAGCATAATGCATCAAAAGTATCAAAGCACCATCGGGTTTAAGATTACAACTCGATCCAATAAAAGGTTTCAGAAGAACGAGAGTTGTAACTTAATAAAATATTGTATATAGATAAAAAACGAGACCCGCTTGAAGACTAACTCAAATTTCTCCCCCTTTGTCATCAAATGACCAAAAGGATTGAAACTGAGGACTAACGCTCTTGAAGAATTTCAAGTTGAAGACGGAGCGCCAGGATTGTCGGGGTTGTTCGTTGAAGTAGGACCAGCAGCAGTGTCTTCCAAATCTTCATTTTCATCAGTATCGCGAGATGAAGAATAGGAGTTGGCCACTAAGGAAGGAACTTTGACCTTCTTGAATTTCTTCGGAGGAGGTGCAGACCAGTCAAATTCTTCCTTGAGTCCCATTGATTGCAGTTCTTCTTCATTGTATACATGTGAAAGAACAGCCCAGAGCGCTTGAAGGTTTCATGAAGATAGTAGTGGTTTTTCTTCCTTGCATTGTGAGTTGAGGTCAGGTTAGAAGAAGAGTGCCAAACCGACGCTTGACCCACTTATGATTGCGATCAACCTTCCGATGAAGACCGAGGAGTAACTCACGATCGGTCATCACCACAGGTGCTTGAGCTTGAGGACTATGCTTAATCGAGGTATTTGCTGCTGAGTCATGTGTGGCGAGTCATCATTGGTGGAGTAGGATGCTGCTTATAAACTGTCCATCCAATGGACGAATGCCTTCATCTATCACAGCAGCAGCCTTCCCTTTTCATCACCGAGGCAATTGGCCGCTTGAGGACTTCAATCGAGGGCGTGTAAGCTGCAGTGGTTCAAAGTGTCGACTTTGTAATTCAGTGAAGATCTTGACCGATGAATCTCATAATCCAAGGTGCATAAGGCTTCAGCTCAAAAGGTGACATGGCAATGTTAGCGAGTCCTCATGAAGAAATCATGGAAATTGACGGAACGCCATGGATGATGTTGAAAAGCATATTCTTCATGATGCCAACGACCTCTTCATCATTCGAGTCGTGGCCCTTGATAGGACTCATAGTCTTCGCCGTAATTCAATAGACTGTTCGAGCACATATAATAATTCCTTGACGAGGAATTTGGTCCTTGAGCTTGCCTTGGTTTCAAAGGCTTCATCAAGACTTGCATATAGTGATTTGAAAGTTCCTTTTCTTCATAGATGCGACGTGCACCATCAAGCTGGAGGACTGAGTGGAAGGGCTCAAGCAATTCACTTGCTGGTGCCTTGTAGTGGTGTTTTCGTCATCCAATCTAAGACCCATGAAGTTACATCTTCAGCGTCTCCGTGATGTGCAGAGTTGCATAGAACTCAAGAATTAGCTCTTCGTTCCAATCACAAATATCGATGCAGAAGTTTAGAGACCTGCATCGTGAAGAACACTTAGGACGGGCTCAAAGCCTGGCAGCGACTCCATATCCACATGAGGAATATGAGCATGATCAAGATTTTGTCCTTGTTGAAAAGCACCGAGGAATAGAAGTTGGCTTGGTGGCAGTCCGTAAGCGCCTCTTCCTAATCCGAGCAGTAATCATAGGATTATATTCATGAAGAACACATGCTCAAGAAAGAAATCTTAGCCTTGAACTTTTGTTTGGTCGAGAACGGATTCTTCTGTTTTGGCAGAGGGGTGTCAGTCAGTTGCATCACCACCTCAGGAATCGTAAGTTCAGGTTCTTCAGCTTGAGGAATTTCTTGGTCCTCAACTTGTGCAGTCTGAGGATTTTCAGCAGCAGCAGTTTCATCAGCACTAGTGGCTGGAATTTCTTCATGCACAGAACCAGTGGGTTGATTTTCTTCAGAGTCTATCTGGACAGTCTGTGCAGGGGAGTGAGGAACTTGTTGAAGCGGGGTGAAGAGCGGAGTATTGGGATGTTGATTTTCCCAAAAGTCATCATTGATTACTGGAGTGGTGCATCCAATATCCACATCTTCATTTTCAATTTCCTCAGCACCATCTTGAGGAATTTCATGGTCTGATGAGGGAATGACTGGGGTTGAAGGGATTGCTTCCACTTCAATTTCTTCATCAATTTTCTCAGACAGAGCAGGAGATTGATGTTCTTCATCAGATCCGGTTGGGATCTCATATTCTTCTCCAAAAGGAACTACTTCCTTTGATGGTATGGAGGAAATTGGAATAGCATCAATTGGGTTTTCAACAGAGCTGGTCATTGGCTTCATTTTCTTCACAGCCGAAGAATCTGACGCAGCTGATGCTTTCCTTTTCTTCACAGCAGCTCGTTCCGCAGCCTTTGTTTTCTTCACATCAGAAGCAGATGGAAGAATTGGAGTTGGAGTTGGCGCAGGAGGAGCCGAGGAATTTGGGGCAGTTTCTTCAGAGCAACTGATGCAGTTCCCCTGTCTTGAACAATTTCTTCAGGCGCACCACTAGTGGGTGCCCTGGCAGTTTCTTCAGCGGCTGGAATTTCTTCATCAGCCCTGGAATTAGCATTTTCTTCAGCAGGCTGAGCTTCAGCATTGCTGGCATTTTCTTCATTAGGCTGAGCAGAGGCTTCAGCCTGAGGATTTTCATGTTGCACAGGTGCAGCAACACTTGTGAGATTCTTCGCCGATTGATTTAATCTGGTCTTGACAACTTGCCAATCAGCATAGTACGTGTCAAAGTCCTTGCTGAGGTTCTGAATTTCAGTTTGGGCTTGAAGAAGTTCCTCAGGTGTCATCTTGACAACATTTTTCTTCAGAAACCTCTCCTTCTTGTATTGAGCCTTCTTGATTTCCTTCGCCTTCTCGAACTTCCATTTTTCTTCAGCGATGAAGTGAGTCAACATATG
Organism: Aegilops longissima; assembly: GCA_021605205.1. Taxonomy (NCBI): domain Eukaryota; kingdom Viridiplantae; phylum Streptophyta; class Magnoliopsida; order Poales; family Poaceae; genus Aegilops; species Aegilops longissima. The sequence continues at coordinate 838,654,258 of CM038677.1, forward strand.
ACTTTGACCAGGTGTCAAAGGAAGATCAGGCAGAGGGGTATTGGGATCGTTGTGCCAAAGGTCGATGAAATCGAGGACTTTCTTCGGGTCCAAAAGCAGTGGCACAGCTGTTCCCTTGGCTCTTGCGGCTCTAGCTTGACGGTCTCTGATGATTTCTTCAAGTTCTTCATCAGATGCCTCATCATCAGATGGCACGTGGACTACAAGCTGTTTCTTCCTTGGGCTAGGCCGAGGACCACGTCCAGCTGTTGCTTTTGTCTTCAGCAGCGTCGGGCCAGATGAAGAATTGAAAGCAGCTGAGGAATTTGCAGAGGTGCCTGAGGCAATTGAAAAACCAGCAGTTCTTTGACAAGTAGCCAGGTGCACTGGAACTGAAGGTTTGGACGGAGCAGCTGAGGACTTTGTTGGAACAGTAGCAGTGTGAGGAATTTGCTGCTGAGGAATTTGCCTTGAGGGAGCTGCTGAGGAACTTGGCCGTGAGGGCATAGATGAAGAAGCACTTGGCTTATTTGCAGACTTCTTTTGCATCGATTTCTCGGCTTGGCCGAGACCTCGAGGCAAGCAGCAGCGTGCGAATCCTCATTGAATTTCTTCACCGCTTCCTTTGCTTGCTTAGCCAACTTAGCTT